>VWZI01022179.1:16197-37913 GCA_013396835.1 Psilopogon haemacephalus
GTTAGGAAGAAATTCTTCACAGTGAGGGTGGTGAGGCACTGGAACAGGTTGGCCAGGGAGGTTGTGTCTGCTCCCTCCCTGGATGTGTTCAAGGCCAGGCTGGATGAGGTCTTGAGCGTCCTGATCTAGTGGGAGGTGTCCCTGCCTATGGCAGGGGGTTGGAACTGGATGATCTTCGAGGTCTCTTCCAACCTAGACCATTCTATGATTCTATGATTATAAAAACAGTTCTTCTGTTGAGTTTTCTTATAAAAAGAATGTGTAACTTGCGTTTCTGTTGTGAACAACTTGACAGCAAAATTTGAGTTTTTCATTGTATTAGCACCTGGCTAAATAGAAAATTTAGGTGTCACTGGCTGTGTTTAATATACTGAAAGATGTTAAAGATCAAGAAATAGAATCATCATTAAGTACAGTAATCATGGAAGACAGAAGTTAAGGGATAATTTCATTCTGAAATGCAACTGCAGTGAGTGTGATAAGCAAGGACTAGTTATGGAGCATCTAGGAAGAGATTTAACCAATGGGGTGGTGCTGAGCAGTCTACAGGATCTGGTGCAAAATCTTGAACTGTGAGCACCTGTTAGTAAAAGTGACCGTTGCATACTGCAAATCAGCATGAAAAATGGACAAACAAACTCCACAAATCAACAACCTCACCTCCCACCTTTTAGGATTTACAACTTCAAGGAAGGAAGCAAAACAGAACAGCATGTTGGAAAAAAAGGTAAAATACCAAGTCAAGGAAACTAAATGCCTATAGTCAATGGAAGATATAAAAGAAAAAAAGAGAAAGCATACAATGAGGAAAAAAAAAGACAAAAATTAACAAGAAATTGTAGACCTGTTGGCAAGGGGAGGTCCTCTAAGGCAAGTATGCATCCAATAAAAGTTGACTTACAGCCACATGAAGGAAACAGTATCATGAAATCTTACAGATGAAGTTTAAGCATGTGGTAAAGCAATAAAAACATATGAAGAACAGGTACAAAAAAAAAATTAAGCTGTCGGAGAACCTTTTAATAGATGACTCAAGGATGGGAACATTGTTGAAGGTCTTGTAAAGATGCTAAATTTATTTCTCACAATGCTTTTCACTGTGGAGGACTCCTAAGGCCAGAGCCTCCGTTCATAGAGAGCTCCTCAGAGGTTGTGTTTGAAATTGAAATGCCTACAGAAGTGTGGAGCATATGCACATGCTCTCATGTTACAGCAAAACAAACACATTCCTGGACTAACTTGGATTCAGTACAGAGTTTGGAACTCAAGCATCAAATGTTGACTTACTCATGGGCATGTGTAATCTGTTTCTTGGGACTGCGTTGTCCTCCGATGACTTCAGGGTGACAAATGCCCCCTCTACTCTGCCCTGATGAGACCCTGTGTTGAATACTGCCTTCAATTTTGGGCTCCCCAGTTTAAGAGGGACAGGGATCTGCTGGAGAGTGTCCAGCACAGGGCTACAAGGATGATTAGGGGACTGGAGAGCATGCCTGATGAAGAGAGGCTGAAGGACCTGGGGCTTTTTAGTCTGGAGAAGAGAAGATTGAGAGGGGATTTAGTCAATGTTTATAAATATCTGAGGGCTGGGGGTCAGGAGGGTGGGGACAGGCTCTACTCACTTGCTCCCTGGGATAGGACAAGGAGCAATGGATGTAAACTGCAGCACAGGAGGTTTCAGGTCAACACAAGGGGCAACTTGTTTCCTGTAAGGATCCCAGAGCACTGAAAGAGGCTGCCCAGAGGGGTTGTGGAGTCTCCTTCTCTGGAGACTTTCAAGGCCTGTCTGGATGAATTCCTGTATGACCTGAGTAAGATTGTATGGGCCTCCATTGGCAGGGGGGTTGGACTGGATGACCTCTTTGTGTCCCTTCCAACCCCTGACATAATATGAGCTTGTGAATGCAACATTAGCTATTTTTCTGGTTTATTTGTCTTAATTTTTGTGTCTATAATCCAGAGAATTCTGGGACAGTGAGCCTCGCAAATGCATTGTAGCTGAAGTGGTGAGGGAAAGTGGAGTTTGTGGATAAAAAAATTATTCCTCTTTTTTTCTTGCATCCACCCATCAAAACTTCTCGGAAGAAGGAGGACGTGAGGCACTGTCTTTAAATGACTAAAAAAGACTAACAGGAGGAAATAGTAGTGCAGTTAAGTTTAAAAAGTAGAGTTACACAACTTAGTAAGCTTTATATAACTTTGGAAACATGTTTTATTTTGCGATAATAAATTCACTTTTTTTTTTGTCATCCATGTTAGGTATAATAGAGAGGCCTCAGTAGTTAGAATTGTGATGTATTTGTGTTTTATACACTTTAATTCTCTGCTGTATCTATTTGAAGAGGAATATTGTTACATTACTGTTATGTAAACAAGAAACTAATTGTGCCTTTCTGTTATAGTATTGATTGTAGACAATCGTGTGGAAGAACAATGTGGTTACTGTTGATATTGTTATTTAGTATACTGTTGCATGTTTAAGGTTAGTTCTGCTAAAGGGTCCTCTTCCTTACTCTTTTTGAAGACTGGAGTGATGTTTGCCTTCCTTCAATTCGTAGGCATCTCTCCTGTCCACCACCTTTACCAAAGATGGTGAAGATTTGACTGATAATAAACTCTGCCAACTCACTCCCATTAGGACCCATGGATTTTATGGATGTCCAGGTTACTTAGTGGTTCCCTAACCCAGTCCTTATCAACTAAGGAAAATTCCTCTTTTGTCATGTCTCCTTGTGGGGCCTAGGGGTGTAGGGCTCCTGAGGACAGTCTCCAGCAATACAGATGGATACAAAAAAGGCATTCAGTATCTCCACCTTCTTTGTATCCTCTGCCACCAAGGCACCCACCTTGTTCAGCACTGGGCCTACATTTCCTCTAGTCTTAGTTTTCCTTGCAATGTATTTCAAGAAACGTTTTCTGTTGCACTTCACCTCCTTGCAAGGTTGAATTCCAAGGAGACCTTAGCCTTCCTAGTTGCCTCCCTGCATTCTCTGACAAAGTTCATACTCCTCCCAGGTAGCCAGCTCCACCTTCCATGATCTGCAGACTGTGTTCCTTGTTCAAGCACTTCATGATGAAGAGAACATAGAATAGTCTGGAGAGGAAGGGTCTTTCCTCAACCCCCCTGCAATGACCAGAACACCTTGAAAATTAATGTTGATGAATAGCAGTCATCTGAAGATTATTGTCAGCTTCCTAGACAATCCAGTTATTATTTTAGTGGGCACAGCACACCTGGTCTTATTTGGATACTGTCAGTGCAGTACTAATTCCTTACCTTTTAGCCTTTACATTTTTATCCTTACTGGTAGGCATTTCATAGAACGGTTTAGGTTGGAAGACGCCTCAAAGATCATCCAGTCCCAGCCTCCTGCCATAGGTAGGGACACCTCCCAGCTAGATCAGGTCGCCCAAGGCCTCATCCATCCTGGCCTTGAACACTTCCAGGGAGGGAGCAGACACAACCTCCCTGGGCAACCTGTTCCAGTGTCTTGCCACCCTCACTGTGAAGAACTTCCTCCTAACATCCCGTTTAAATCTCCCTTCTGCCAGTTTATACCCATTCCCCCCTCGTCCTGTCATTATAAGACCTTGTGAATAGTTCCTCCCTAGCCCTTGGGTAGGCCCCCTTCAGATACTGGAGGGCTATTCTAAGGTCTCCTCAAAGCCTTCTCCAGGCTGAAAAGCCCCAGGTCCTTTTCCTCAGGACTACTCTCCAGCCACTCGCCACCCAGCCTGTATTTGTGCTTGGGATTGCGTCCACCCAGGTGCAGGACCTTACATTTGGCCTTGTTGAATTTCATGAGGTTGGCTTGGGCACTCCTCTCCAGCATGTCCAGATCCCTCTGGATAAATCCCTGCCCTCTAGCAAGTCGACTGTGCCACACAGCTTGGTGTCATCCACAAAGTTGCTGAGGCTGCACTGATTTCTCTGTCCATGTTACTGACAAAGATGTTAAAATTCTTTCGCTTGAAAGAGGGTGGGCAAGAATGCTATGACTTGGTACAAAGGAATAAAACTACAACAAAGTGCACAAAGGTAAAGTGACATGAGCTTCAGAAATGCTGAGCACGCCAGCAGTAGTGTATTTACAGTAAATGTGTTTTCATTCCCTTAGCTTTATTTAACCAAATTAGATACAGTTTTGGGGGGAACTGTTTGGTTTTGTTCTAGCCTGCACTTCACAGACTCTGTGCCTGCTGGGATTGATTTTTGTAGCAACATTATACGGCATGCATGGAATCAGCAAGTTGCTCAAAACTCTGATCCCTGATAGAAAGGGAGGGATCCTTTGATGAGCTTGGCTTTGGAAAATTGATAGAGAGTGAAACACCCTTCACACTATGCAGTGACCCATCTGAAAATGTATTTATTTCTTGACTAATGCATATATATATATATATGAGATATATTCAATAACATAGTGTATATATAATTTCCCACCTCCCCCCTTTTTTTTTTTCCCATTGGAAAGCTGGTATTATTTATAACCTGTAGGATGGTGTGGCTGGTCTTGGTGCTGGTTATGCACAGACCAGGTTTGCGTTATTATTTTCCTGTTACTTAGAAATGGTGTTCTCTGCTAGCGCTCCGACACAGCACCTCATAAGCAGAAAGATTAAAAATACTTTTAGTTAGGATGCAGTATTGTCCTCTTGCGTGTTATTGATCCATAGAGGCTTTCAGTCTATTATGAGATTGCTGCTGAAAGACCGAGAAAAAAATTAAGGAGCTGCACTTACAGATGTCATCATTATAATGACAGGCAATTTAATTTGAGGTAGCTGGAGCAGTGAAGAATGCCATCACTCATATCACCAAATATCTTTGCAGATTTTATTAGTCTCTGACAAATGTTACACAGATCATCAAGGTCATTTTGTTGTGAAGCTAGTATATTGTTTTCATATTCTTATAGCAGCAGGAGTACTCTGAATAAAGTGCATGTCTAGTTCCCTGGGGTTCTTGCAGTGCACTAAGGCAAAGAGACAGAAATAAAAACTGCTGCAAAATGAGGCATTTGCATTTTCCTGTTTATGTAGGGCAGAATTTTGGGTTAACAGCTCTAACTTTGGAGTGAGACAGCCATTTTAGTGGCAGTCACTGTCAGGTATTAATCCTTCTTGTCTTTCTAGTCCGTGTTGAAAGACTTTACTGCAGTAAGGTACATTCCATGGGCCTTGGGTTATGTATTTTTGCACAGGGCACTTACCAGAAAGAGATTTACCATCAAATGTTGTAGCACATGAAAACAAATAAATGCCCTGTAGAAAATCTCATGATGTTAAAACCTGCAGTTGATAACACAAAGGGTTTATCAGCACAGATGGAATTCTAACTTCTGTAATACAATTTTTCCAATATATAACAAGGATATTTCCCCCTTCCTTGAAAAAGCAGTGTCTTTTCTTGTTGCACTTTTTTGGAAACGTTTACCCACTTAGCTTTTAATGTCACATATGCATTTTGGGGAGATAACCAAATTTGGTACTCCTCAGCTGTATATTTTTGGGATTGAAACTGTTACTAATATGTATGTCTATGGTTACGTTGGTTGTTGAATGAGAGTCCTAACTGGTGGGTAAGCTTGGTTTTGGATTTGTGTG
Source organism: Psilopogon haemacephalus (assembly GCA_013396835.1). Lineage (NCBI taxonomy): Eukaryota > Metazoa > Chordata > Aves > Piciformes > Megalaimidae > Psilopogon > Psilopogon haemacephalus. The sequence goes on from VWZI01022179.1 coordinate 21,805, forward strand.
AGGGTTTTTAATTTCTGCTTTTGTTTGTGCTTTTTGAAGGATTTGTCATTCAACTGGAGAACAATTTGGCATTTTAAGTAACTGAGATGAGTAAAAAACACAAGCACATCTGCTGGCAGCCATGGCTACAGCTGAGTTATACATTTATATCCAGACCATGTTACAGTTATGGTGGGATTTAATTCCAATTAATATAGATTTAAAAAAAAAAAAATTAAATATTAATCTTACCAGATAATGTAATTTTTAACAGGTTCTTTACATGGTTGTGGCAAATATTACAGAGAAGGAAAATATGGAATCTTGAACACTTAAGATACAGCTAGCAGTACAGCAAACATTAATTAAACTAATTGAAATTGGAAAGAGAAACTGGCAGTCAGTTTACCACTTGCCCACTAGAGGGACTCGAGAGGCTCCTTTCTGCCTGAGGCAGAAGGCACACTCAATTTAATTACAGAGAGGCTTTTGAATATTTACGCACAAAAATACATCCCATTCCTGGGGCTAATTATAATTTCAGACAGTACCCAGACACTTGAAGGGAGATTTGTTGGTGTCTTGTTAGCTGTTGAAGACTTCTGAAGCTTCCCCCTGGCTAGCAGGATGTTAGGGAGAGGTGTTGGGAATCTTTGACCTGATCCTGGTTCCTCTTGGATTCCAAGGTGCCTAGTCTGGGCTGAAGACTTAGAGATGTGCATGCAGGCACTATGTCTTGCAGATGTGCAGACGGGCACAATGTCACACTGCTGGCTAAGTGAACCTGTTGTGTGGAGGCACTTACAGCCTATAAAACAGAGGCATGGCAGTTCCAGGTAGTTCAAGTCCAAGGCATCTGGGCTTGTTATTATGCAGCTAAGCTGACTTGGATCTGAGCAGGCAGAGCATGGCAGGGTACAACAGCTGAAAGCACGTAGCAATGCCAGAGGGCATGCTGTATTTACCTGCTCATCTCTTTCATCAGTTCAGCCTGAAACTAATGGATCTTTGGCCGTAGAGCTTACCCAATCAGAATGATGGTTTGATAAGCTTGACCATATCAGGTGGGCTAGGGCTTGCTTTTACCTTCTTAGGGCAGAACACACACAAATGTACAAAACATGTGTGGGTATCCTGTTTACCACTTTGGAAGGAGACATAATGGCACTAGGCCTTTGTCTTCCTTTCATTCCCTTGCTTACCCCATCAGCAGAAGGCAGGGAGAACAGGGGACATGTCTGGACAAGCCAAGACATGTTTTAGGCCTGTTTGCCTTGATGACAGACTACCATGTTGCTAATTCAGCAGGGTGGCTGAAACGTGGTTAAAACATAACTCAAATTTTCCTGTCTAAAAATAAGAATATGAGATTATGTAATATTTCTTAGAAGATTTGTGGTTATAATTGTCCTCAGCTAAGACTGTTTTTTATTGTGTTCTTACCTCCTGGTGTATCTCAGGCAAGAGATCATAATGTGGCTTTAGTTTTGATAAACTCTGTGGTCTTTTGAAGTCTCTCCTTTGCTCTCATTCTGTGATTTTGGTACCTCTTTTCTACATTTGGTGCGAATATCAGTGAACAGAACTGGAAGGAACTTTTAAAATATACCCTTGCTAGATGTTCTGCAGAATTGTGTTCCATCTCTATTTTATGAAAACCTTGTCTGAGAAAATTACAGAGCAGTTTGTCTTTTGCATGATTGCATGTGATGGGTGCTTCTGTGTTGTGGTTTAACCCCAGCTGGCAACTAAGTGCTACACATCTGCTTGTTGATCCTCACAGTGGGATAGGGAGAAAAAACTGAGGGGGGGGTGTGAAGAGTTTAACAATTGAAGTAAAATTCAATAATAATGGCAAAGTGTAATAGTAATAGCAGTAGAAAGAAAGATAATGAAAAGAGAAAGAAAGAAAACCCAAGAAAAGACCAATCTAAAATACAGCACTGCACCATCTACACAAATGTTTTGGTTGGAAGGGTCCTTAAAAGATCATCTAGTTCCTACCTCCCCACACCTCCATGGGCAGGGACACCTTCCCCTAGACTGGATTGCTCAAGGCTGCATCCAGCCAGGCCTTCTACACCTTAAGGGAGGGAGCATCCACAATCTCCCTGGGCAACCTGTTCCAGTATATCCCCACCCTTACTGTAAAGAATTTCTTCTAGTATCCAGTATAAATCTGACCTCGTCAAGCTTAAAGCTGATCCCTGTTGTCCTATCACTGCAAGCCCTTGTAAAATATCCATCCCCAGTTTTCTTGTAGGCCATTTTTAGGTACTGGAATGCTGCTCTAAGGTCTCCCCTCAGTCTTCTCTTTCCCAGGCCTGACCCCGTAGCAGGGAGGGCCTCCAGCCCCCGATCATGTCTGTGGTCCTCCTCTGGACACTCTCTATCAGCTTCATGTCTCTTATATGCTGGGGGCCCCAGAAGTGGACACAGTACTCCAGATAGGGTCTCATGAGAGCAGAATAGAGGAGCAGAATCACCTTTCTTGTCCTACTGTGATGCAGCCCAAGATACATTTGTCTTTCTTGGCTGTCAGGGCACATTGGCAGCCCAGCAGTTGAGTTTTTCATCAGCTGGCACTGCCAGGTTCTTCTCAAGGCTGCTTTTGAGGCACTTCTTACCCAGCCTCTCGTAGTGCTTGGGATTGCCCAAGTATATGATCTTGCACTTGTCCTGGTTGAACCTTATGAGGTTGGCATGGGTGCATGTCTCCAGCCTGTCTCAAGTGCCTGTAGATGGCATCCCTTGTGTACAGTGTGCCAGCTGGGCCACAGAATTGTGTCATCCACAAACTTGCTGAGTCTGCACTCAATGCCACTGTTGGTATCACTGACAAAGATATTAAATAGCAGTGGTTGCATTAGCAGCTGCTGAAGGATGCCTCTCACCTCAGGTCTCCATTTGGATGTTGAGCTGTTGATGGCAACAAGAAGTGTGGCCATCTAGGCAGTTCCTTACTCAGTGAGCAGCCCTCCCCTTTGTCCTTTCTTTTCCAATTTAGAGAGCAGGATGTCATAGCATAAAACATAGAATGGTTTAGTTTGGAAGGGACCTCAAAGGTCATCCAGTTCCAACCCCCCTGTGCCATAGGCAGGAACACCTCCCACTAGAACAGGTGGCCTAAGGCCTCATCCAACCTGGCCTTGAACAGCTCCAGGGTGGGAGCAGACACAAACTCCCTGGGCAACCTGGGATTATTGGCCTGTTCTAGTATCCCTGGGCAACCTGTTCCAGTATCTCACCAGCCTCACTGGAAAGAACTTACTCCTAACATCCGCTATAAATCTTCCCTCTGCCAGTTTAAACTCATTCCTCCTCTTCCTGTCATTACAAGACCTTGTGAACAGTCCCTCCCCAGCTTTCCTGTAGGCCCCTTTCAGATACTAGAAGGTTACTATAAGGTCTCCTCAAAGCCTTCTTTGCTCCAGACTGAAGAGCCCCAGCTCTCATAGCCTGTCCTCAGAGCTGCTCCAGCCCTCTGATCATCTTCCTGGTCCTCCTCTGGACTCACTCCAACAGTTCCATGTTCTTCTTGTGGTGGTGGCTCCAGAACTGCACACAGTACTCCAAGTGGAGTCTGAGGAGAGCAGAGTGAAGGAGGAGAATCTCCTCCCTTGCTCTGCTGGCCATGATGTTCCTGATGTCTTCCAGGACATCACAAGTCAATCATAATAGGTCACCAGTTTCATCAGGCAGGATTTGCCCTTGGCAGAGCCATATTAGTTACTACTAGTTGCTTCTTTCTCTTTTTTTTTCTTATGGTGTAGCAGAGCCTTCAGGAGGCTCCATGGTCTTGCCAGACACAGAAGTGAGATGGACTGGCCTGTAGTTTAAGGAGTCTTTTTTTTCCCCCCCTCTTTTGAAGATGGAGTTATATTTCCCCCTTTCCATTCAGCAGAAAGTTCACCAGACTGCTGTGGCTTATCAGGTGTGATGGATTGTCGGCAAAACTAGGACAGTACCCAGTGTTTTCTCCTCTGGTGTGTTTCTAAGTGGTGAGACCTGAGTTTGTAACACAAGGTGTGTTGAGTTTGTGTATAATGCTCTTCAGTTTCATGCTATTTTCTTTAGTCTAGTCTTGCAAATCACCCAGTTCTTAATGAAAAGGTGTTTTATTCTCATCTGTGCTATAATATCCCTAACCTCACCAGTGAAGGCCATTGCATTCTGCTTTTGGGGGATTGCATTTTCTTCTTAATAAAATTACTGAATACCTTTCAATGCTTTATTTTACTAACTCTGCTTATAACTGATCACTCCACTCAGCACAATTATTCTCCTTTCAGTCTGGTTCCTTGCTGCCTTTCTCTTAGCCATTTCTTTTTTTGCTTTCTTCTAATTCTTATATTGATTTCTGCCTTCCTCAGTTTAATAACTTATTTTGTGATACTCCCTGATGGCCATTACTCATACAAATTGTTGTTGCAATGTTTTCTTCATCCAAGAAAACTCTGCAGGCAGCTGTAAAACACAGAGATGATAAGCCTGAGGGGAGATCTCACTGTTCTCTACAACTACCTAAAAGGGCGTTGTAGGTAGGGTGGGGATCAGTCTCTTCTCCTTAAGCATCAGCTGACAGGACGAGGAGAGATGTCCTGTAACTATGCCAGGGCAGGTTTAAATTGGATATTATGAAAAAAAGTAATAAGGACAAGAGTGGTCAGGCCTTGGAATAGGTTATCCAGGGAGGTGATGGAATTGCTGTCTCCAGATGTGTTAAAAATCATGTAGACATGACTCTTTAGGACAGGCTCTTAATGGCGATAGTGGTCTTACTTTGAAGGCTGGATGTGATTTTAAAGGTCCCTTACAACTGAGATTCTGTGATGGCAGCCAATGTTAGGTAAATGTGTGGCTTAGATTTTTCTTTTACCTCTGCATCCTTTTCCTCTCCTTAAGATGTGTTCTGGTAGTTTTTTGAGTAATTTATGGATGAGAAGCCAACAGTGTGCACATGCGGCTCAGACAGCCAACCGTGTCCTGGGCTGCATTAAGAGAAGTATTACCAGCAGGGCAAGGGAGGTGATTCTCCCCCTTTACTCTGCTCACGTCAGACTGCACCTGGAGTACTGTGTGCAGTTCTGGAGCCCCCGGCACAGGAAGGACATGGAACTGTTGGAGAGAGTCCAGAGGAGGGCCACGAAGATGATCAGAGGGCTGTGGCAGCTTTGCTATGAGAATAGGTTATGAGAGCTGGAGCTCTGCAGCCTGGAGAAGAGAAGGCTTCGAGAAAACCTTACAGTAGCCTTCCAGTATCTGAAAGGGGCCTGCAGGAAGGCTGGGGAGGGACTATTCACAAGGTCTTGTAGTAACAGGACGAGGGGGAATGGGTTCAAATTGGCAGAGGGGAGATTTAAACGGGATGTTAGGAGGAAGTTCTTCACAGTGTGGGTGGCGAGGCACTGGAACAGGTTGGCCAGGGAGGTTGTCTGCTCCCTCTCTGGATATGGTCTTGAGCGGCCTGATCTAGTGGGAGGTGTCCCTGCCTATGGCAGGGGGTTGGAACTGGATGATCTTTAAGGTCTCTTCCAACCTAAACCATTCTATGATTCTATGTTGGGTCAGTCAGTATAAGAGGGAAGGGTTGGTATGTTTTTGACCAGAAGTTACAACAGGCTGATAATCACTACGTTGCTGAGAGATAAAATCCGGGGGAAACAAGGCTTGCAAGTATGTGAATGAGCAGTAGGGAGAGATGATTTGTAACAGATTCTAGAATAAAGGAAGGGCTCAGTTCTCCTGGACTTGTGGGACATCCTGGATATACATCACAGAACTCTGAACCCAATTATGCTGAGTGCCTAGGTGGCTGGGTTGGAGTGGCACCAGTTAGGACCACCATGACAGTGCAGTTCTTGGTGGGAACGCCTGCCTTGAGAGGATGGGTGCCAGCCAGCCCTGTGATCTATGCAGCTCAGACGTTTTATTGGTCAGTTGGATAGGGTGAGTGTAACCTGCTCTTTGATCAAGAGTTACTTGGCATTCCTTGTCATATACCTTTCTCTCTACGATTTTAGTACCTGATCTTTAAGTATTGTGGTTTCCAGTACACCTTTCTCCTTATGGTTTTGGTGTTCAGGTTATACTAAAGCGTTGATCTGAGCTTTAAGTATTGTGGTTTGCAGTACACCTTTCTCCTTATGGTTTTATTGTTCAAGCTGTACTAAAGTGTTGATCTGAGATTTAAGTATTGTGGTTTGCAGTACACCATTCTCCTTATGGTTTTAGTGTTCAAGCTGTACTAAAGTGTTGATCTGAGCTTTAAGTATTGTGGTTTGCAGTACACCTTTCTCGTTAAAGTTTTAGTGTTCAAGCTGTACTAAAGTGTTGATCTGAGCTTTAAGTATTGTGGTTTGCCGTACACCTTTCTCGTTAAGGTTTTAGTGTTCAAGCTATACTAAAGTGTTGATCTGAGCTTTAAGTATTGTGGTTTGCAGTACACCTTTCTCCTTATGGTTTTAGTGTTTAAGCTCTAACAAAGTGTTGAAACTGTACCCAGATGGGGATACCCATGTGTGTTCCTGGCCCTCAGAGGACTCACTGGAACAGTCAGTAGAAGTGAAATTCAGTTAATGAGTTTGCAGGGCTAAACTCTGGCTCTGAAAGTTTCATTTCAGGGCAATGAGACTTAAGAGAGATAAAGATCCAACTATTGCATGATTAAGGAACAAGATAGGAGGTGATCTTTTTGATCATCCAACTGGTCATTCTTTTTTTTTTCCTGTAGAAGTAGGTTGTTAAGGAGAGTCTGAAGAAGCCTAAGTCCTCACTTCCTCCTTGTTCTGTAGACATATGGAGATGGGAGAGAGAGTTTGGGATGGAGAAAGAGAAGAAACAAAAATAATTTGTGGCATCTTTTCAGGTAGTACATTCAGAATATAACCAACACTTTTGGGGTTTTGTTCTGTTTTGGTTTTAGTTTATTGATTTTTCTTGTTGTTGTTGTTGTTGAGAGAGAACTGTCTCTGTCTTGCCCACCACCCTTGAAAAAAGATTTTTTAGAAAAAGGAATTGCTGATGGAGTACAACTGGAGTTCATTAAAGAGTATATTTGGGTATTGTTGATGACTTTGAAGCTGACCTGGTGGATTGCTTTGCCAGAAGCTGGAGATGTTGAAGATGCATTGATTATGCAGAGCAGTGGGTATTGTATAGTTTGCTGTTTCCACAAAATTGCAGCCGATTTGTGGAAGGAATTAATCAAAAGCTCTGGGAGGCTGGGGATGGTTTGTGTGTTTTCCAGTAAAGGTAATGGCTCATCTTCCCTTATCAATTTATGTAGCTTGTTTTAAAACTCTGGCATTAAGAAGAAAAAAAAAAACCACCAAAAAATAACCCAAACTTTCCTGCTTCTGTCATATTTACCAGTAGGGAAGGGTGGGGTAAAGGTGGAATGGCTTATTTTTGCAAATGTTGGGAAGATCAAGGGAAGGAAAAAAGAATCTGGACTAAATTGACTAGAAAAATACAAACCTTTGGCACCTATTAATTTTTTGTTGATGTATTTGTTTGAAGTTGTGTTGTCCTGGCTTTTTGTTTAGATTCTTGCTTTTTGAAACCTTTGGCTTTCTTAAAAAGAAGAGTTTGGGATAATACTGTGTACTGGAACAGAGTTACATTTCTTCATAGGAGTTTGTATGGAGCTTTTTTTTTTGGTTTTGGCCTTTTCTGTTTCTCACATCAACTCACCAGTGGGCAGGCTGGGGTTGCAGAAGAAGGTGGGAGGGCACATAGCTGGGATAGCTGATCCTGAGTAACCAGAGGGATATTCCACACCATGTGGCATCACACTTGGAGTAAAACCGGTAGGGGAAAAGGAAAGTATCCAGGCTGCCATTACTTGGGAACTGCCTGGGCATTGGGCGTTTGGTGGTGAGCAGCTAAGAGGGGTTTTATATCACTCTTTTTCCTTGCTCTTGTTTATTTTTCTCTTCATTCTTGTCTTTTTGCCTCCTGCATAAATTATTAAAGTAGTTTTTTATCTTAATCCGTGAGTTTTCTCACTTTTACACTTCTGGCTCTATCTCACTGAGTGAGAGAGGGAGTAAATGTGTGGCGCTTAGTTACCTGCTGGGGTTAAACAAAGACAAACTGACAATGATTCAAGAAAAGTTGAAGAACTTGCAGATTTTTTTTTCTTATTGTTTCTTGCTTCTGTTCTGGGTTTTTTCACTTCCCTACTTTGAGATGACCTGGTGACTGTTGTGCTCTTTGTTTTCTGGATGTGCTGAACTCTGGAAAGAATAAACAGGTACTTCTTTTTCATTTCTCTCCTCTGTATAAAATTTAATTACTCCAGCACCTTCTTGTGCTGATTCTGCTGTTATCACACTGTATGCAGGGCCTGTGAGCTTTTGGGTTGTGGATCTTTCTGATTACTGGTTCTTCTCTTTCAGCCTCTCTGCGTGTAGTTCTGGTTCTTTGCTAGGCTTAATGAGGACTCCACTACGCTTCCAACCGTAACAAATATACCAGACCCACTTACATTTCTCATCAGTGGGATGCTGTTCTTGAGTGCATGTATGCAGTGATAGATTGAAATAATCTGAATAGGGCTTTTGTATGCTTTTTAGACTCTTAAGGATAAAGCAATTGAGTCTAACTCATGTTACATTTACATCGTATCACCTACTTGCTGTTAATACCTTTTGTTATGTCTTACCCATAATTTTCTAGGCCTTGATATGGGAGAGAATTTTTTTTTTTTAGTTACTCTATATCTGTGTGCTTCTCTTGGAGCTGTAGATTCCTTCAGTTTCTACTGTGCAAGTGAGGGCCATTATGAGGTGATTTGTTTTACTATTTTAGTCTTTGGCCATGGAAATGTAAAATTATTTGATCCAGATGGCAGAAAGGATGATAGATATCATTAATATGTTCATCTCTGACTGTGTTTCATTTGTGCTTATTGCCATATATTCTCAGTTTCTTTTGCCATTTGTATCCAGAGGACCTCTTCAAACATAACTCTGATAGATCAGTTTTAGAGATGTAAATGGTACAAACCAGGCAGACTACTGAATGTGTGATTTTCTAACCAAATAGAACTAACTTCCTTGTTCACCCACATTTCAAAATGGAAAATATCAAAACTGCTTTAAATATTACGGGAACAAATAAAGGAAAAAGAAAAAAAATACTGTTTTCACTGGCTACTTTGTGCAAAGATCTGTTAAAAAGTAACAACTCAAAGAAACGAGTCTATTATGAAGAATTTGGATAGCTTATCTGTCACCAGGTTTAAGTATCTTTTCTTTAAACCTTTTTGGAAGTTAATTGGTTTTCCTTCCTGTTGTTATTATAGTAAAATAAAAGCTTTAGGATTTTTGTTGATTTTGGTGTTCAGCTTGAGTTTTTTAGTGCAGACATTAAAAAGAAGTGCAGCTTGGTTTCTATTTTGGTATTATCAACTTTTTGTCACAAAGTTTAATAATGTACTATTTGTAGATAAACAAATAAAAATGTATGAGGAATAGCCCATGGAATGTGCTGAACTTCCACTTAAGAGTTTTCTGGGCTAGAGGTGATTTGCTAAAATCTATAGAGCAGGTTTGTGCTGAAGTTCATGCAATAATGTATGTGCGTATCGTATCCTGTGTGATACCTATTTCTTGTTTTAACTTTTCCTGAACCCATCTCTGTTATTTGAGCCTGAATCACTGCATAAATGGATATTAAAGCTCTATTTCTGCTGGACTTTTTTTTTTTTTTTTTTTTCCTTTTTTTTTGTTTTTGCAGCTTTCCACATNTTTCCATCGTTGCTGTGTTTGGAGGCTTTTTCTACTAGTTACTGCTGATAGCAAACTGTGATTGTAATGAAGGAGTCAATCACAGTAGTGAATGGTGAAGATTGCCATTTTAATGATGAGTTTTCCTGCAGCTTTTCATTGTAGGCCAGTACCATTCATGTAATAACTCTCACAGGATGTCGCATGTTTACTTCTTACCATCAAATTTCTTTAGAACTCTGTACCAATTTGTACATGTAAGGGCAAGAGTGCTGTTAAGAGAATCATGATGTCCAGTCTCTTATGCTAGCATCTCTGCTGATCAGGCCATGTGCCAGCTTATTGTAGCACTGAGTAGACCAGAAAGCATGAGGACAGATGTATTTCTTGCAAAACATGTAGGATGCGATTTAATATAGATCTCTATTAGTCTTTTCCTTCTGTCTGATACATTTCAAAATTTTAACTACTTCATGATTTTGCTTCAGATTAAAAGAGCATGTTGGTTGATGCACTAGTTAGTCAGATTGCTGTAACTGGTTTGTTTTAAATTGGATGTAATGCGTGCAGTTCACTAGGGAAATCATTTACAAAGATAAAATTTCTTCTTGCCATTTGTAATTATCAAGCAATTCTTTTAATAGAAGTTCTGACATGTAAAGATGGTTTATAAAACCAAATCTGCTTAAATTGTTATGCACCATGTCTCACTTTGGTGGCTTATAATCTCATGCTGAACTTCATAAATTCATCTGAACTTGTGATTCTGAATACAAGTGTTTTGAAAAAGATGCCTGCTCCAGTCAGGATTTGGATTCTGGCTTTACCGGGGTTTTGTAGGCTGGAATAGTATGGAATATTCTGTATTTTTCATTAATAGAACTTGAAGACTTAGACTGAGCGTAACTACGGAATACCTATCTGTTAGGTAATAATAAAGATATGATACCGTGTCCATTAATCTGTGTCACAATAAGTAGCTTTTTCCTCCATACGTACCTTTTTTGCATTTTAGAAGGACTTGTCACAGGGAGCGTGTGGTTTCTTTTCAACACCTCATTGGAAGAAAATCTATGAGGCTGATTAAAATTTTCACTGACCTCCCTAAGAGGTGCATTAAACCAGTAACCTTTTTTTGTACCTGGAATTTGAGTGACTTCTGTACGCTGTTTCCCTGTTTGTTTTAAACATAATAGCATATATCATGTAATAAGTGTGTTACCTAATGTAATTACCCAATATGTAAATTTGTTTGAGCAGAAAAAGAACTTTTAAAAGAAGTTCTTCTGGTGTTGATGACTGATTATTTGAAAGTTAGGCTGACGTTCCTCAGGAAAAGGAATTGACAAAATTACGCTAATACTGTCTACCTTAAGATAAGAGTGCACTGAGATAACTGGTTCCAGGGGTACCTTATCAAGGATGAAAAGTTGGAGATTCCCAAAACACCAGCCCTGCATCCTTGCAGATTTACATTGGTAAAGTCAGTAAAGTCCTCCAAACTGGTGTCCTAATGCTGAACTTACCTTACTATTAATATCATTGTAATGTGAAAAACATCCCACCTAGCTAGAGGAGTGCCCTAACCAAGTAATATTCCTACCCCCTGAGCATGTGTAGTGAATTTAAAGGTAGCTATATCTTTAAGCTGAAGAGAGTTAGTAGGTGTTGAAAAGAGATGTAGCTATTAAGATTTACTGTATAAGTACCTGTTAAAAATTTGAGCTGGTATGCTAGCTTTGTAGCATTATCACTGTCTGCACAGAACTGGAATATAACGAATAAATGTGCGTTGTCCTTTCACACACTTAGAACTGTAATGTCCCAATGATGTGTATTTTTTCTTGTGAGCCTTGTGTAAGAGAGGGGTGTAATTAATTGATGGGAGGTGTTTTTTTCAAAATTAATATTGTTTATTAATTTTGATATTCAAAACTCACACCACCTCCAACAACTAATTTTAATAATAATCAGGTTTGATTGCAGTGGTCATGGAACACATTACATAAAGGAGAATCTAGATCTGGCTAGATCTGGAAATAATAACTAGCAATCTATAAATGTTAATTGAACTTAATTGAACTGGAAGAGGAAATTCTGGCAGTCAGTGTACTGCTTGGGGTTACTTATCCCACACACCCACTAGATGGACTCAGGGCTCTTCTTAGGGCAGAAGGCTAGGTAAGTGACAAAGGCGTAAGGTATTTACTCACACATATTATTTCTGGATTTGCGAGGCTAGCAACAGACCAAAATACTATGCAAATACTTGCAGGGAATTCTGTCAATGGCCTTGCTGGTTGATGAGATTCCTGATTTTTCCCAGGCCACACAGGATGCTGGAGAAAGAGAGCAGATGTCCTCTGACCTGGTCCTGGCTTTCTCTGGATGATCTGTGTGCCTCCAGGGCTGCTCTTCTCGGCAGGTGCAGGCAGGGTGTCTTGCAGCGTAGTCTCAGCGCAGTGTGTCATGCTGGCTACTGGCTGTGCAGGCATACTGTGTGAAGGTGATTAAAGCTGTTTCCTGGTAAACTTGAAACAGGAAGTTTCCAGGTTCTTTTGAGTTATAGCTTATATTGCTATATGTAATAAGGCATTATCACTGCTAGTGGCAGCTAGCAGTAACGGTAAGCAGCACGGGCACAGATACAAAGGCAGAGCACAGAATAACGGCAGAGGCACATTGTGTTAACTGCTGATCTGGTTTCTATCAATGCCTGAGACTAATGGGCCTTTGGGCATAGATTACCCAGTCAACATGGCAGTTAGCCAAGCTTGGCTTGTGGTGAAGCCACAGTCTTGCTATACCCATATTTGGGAGGAGCACAGGCTTAGCACAAGGTTGTCAGAAGCCAAGTGCATGCATCTTGTTTACCACAGGATGCAAATGGGAGCAAAACAAGTTTGGGTAAGCCAGAGTGCTCAGACTCCATGGCTCCAGGTCTTTTGTCCTCTTTCCCCACAGCTGCCTCTCCCCAGACAGAAGGAAGGAGAGCAGAAAAACACATCTGAACAAGCCAGCACATGTGTAGGCCTATTTTGACCCATCAGGTCTACCACGACACTTTGCTATACAGTATTGTGTTTGTATTCTATATACAGTCAAGTAATATTTTTCAGTAACATACTTTCTTCTTTTTCTTCTTGTGGAGTAAAGCTGTTGAAGTAGAGAAGAGAAAGGGCACATGATGACCTATGCAGTTGTGATTGTAGTTCTTCTGCTGTCTTTGTGTTAACTTGTATTTATTGCAATATGCATCAATTTTCTCTCATTTCATTTTTTCTGTTTCCTATGTGACATGAGAGTCCTTTCATCAGTTAAGGAATCTGTGCTTCATGTTGAAGAGCATTAATTTGCAACTTAAGACTTTTTGCCCTCCCCGCAAAATTTGTGTATTTATCCCATTATTCGTGACATAAGGTGACCATATGCATCAAACAGAATCCACATAATCAAAATCAGTCACCTTCATGAATTTACTTTAGTGGCTTTGAGAGACAAAAATTTTGCACCTGTGACCTACACTGGGAAAGTTTGGGAAATTTTCTTTTTTCTGCACTTGTGAAAGAGGAGGAGGACATTATGAAAATGTAAGTAGTGTGTATGGAATACTATAGGATGGAATTGTCTTGAAGATGGGTTGCAAGAAAGGTTTTGATATTTCTGCCCACTTTCAGTTTCTGCAGTAGTGAGAAGTATTTGCTGTTGGCAGCATGTAGTACAGTTGATGGTATCAGCTTCGTAATGTCGTACTGTATTTCAGTTTTGCAGTTTTACATATGGCTAGTGTGCTGGTTTGAGGTTAATTGGAATATTTTAATAAGAGAAATTAGAAATTAGGTTATAGGCTGTGAAAAAGCAAACGATGGTGATGTCTACTTTGCTCGTAAGTTTGCTGAGTTGTACAAGAGCAAGGACATATAGATAAGATGGAGTCGCTCTGGTCTGATCTTTGAGCTGTTGGTCTCTCCCTCTCTCTGCTTTTAACCTCCCTTGCTGATCTTCCTAATTCGCCTTATACAAAAGGCAGATTCTGGGATAAGATTGGTGGGTGGGGGGAAGGTGGAAGGGTGGTTGGAAACTCCTCTTCTGGGCTCTAATCTCTGGGAGGGGTGTTGTGTTTCTGTACTACCTTTTTACTCTATATATCTGTAAATATTTGTAATATATTGTGAATATCTGCTTGTATATTGTGCTGAACTGTGAATATAAAGCTTAACTTCCAGCCAGCTAAGTCTATTTTGGGTGAATTAAAATGTGTGAGGTGGCAGCTAACTCCCAAACCATCACAGGCTAGTATGAGTAGATTTATGCACATATTTTGATGTCTTTACTGATTTTATGGTACAGAAAGTACTGAATGTATATATTACATTAACTTTTAAACTTCTCATTAAAATTAGATGGTATCTCAGTTTAAGAAAATAATTGAACAAGAATTATTTAATACAAGTAAAAAAGTCAATCTCCTAAGAGTCTATTTTTTTAATAGAAAATGTTTACCTTACTCTAAAAGATAACATTTACAGTCACATTTACAAACTCTTAAAATAAGCACAATGATTACATATTTCTGGATAATTTTATAAACATGAGTAAATACTAGATACTTGCTGTCTTTGTGTGCTAATAAACCTTAGAGGTTGCAACACCTGTGTTACCACTGTCTTACATCTTAGTGTGATGTAGGTGTTGCGATCAAGTACTGTTGATTCCATTGCATAGTAGGAGTGTGCTTACATGTTGGCAAGATGAAGAGATTTAATAGTTTGATTAGATGCAACACTTCTTTACCAGTGTTTTGGCTTGCTTCAGTTCATACATCCGTTTATTTCACTGAGGAAAATTATTTAGACATAGTGAAGAATCTGGCAAATATTGGTCCCTTTAGCATATCACTATGATATGAGTCACTTACTCATATACTAAGTTTTGGTAGATGAGTTACAGTACATTCATACTGCTCTGTTGTTAACATACGACAGCTTTAGTATGTGTCCACCTGTCAGAAAAAAAACAACTATTTCTGAGTTGGTATATTTTGTAATTGGTAATACAAAGACAAGTGCCATTGTTTGTCTTTAGAATGTAAGAATATATATGTATCTTTTGTATAAGTATATATATTTGTGAGATGGCTGCAGAGCCATGAATGCTATGAACGATCCACTTGTTAAAAGATTTTTCCGTCGGTGGGCCTCTCTCAGTGTGAAAAAAGCAGGCATTGGTTGCACTGTTTCTGCAGCACCAACTGATAACAGAGAGCTGGCTGAGGAAGAAAGAGAAACATCTTGGGCAAAGCAGCAGATACACGTCAGAAGAAAAGGGCGGGTGGANCAGAGTTTTATTCTGGAGTCATTGTTCTGGCAATGCAGAATAAATATATTTTCATGGAATCATAGAATGGTTTGGGTTGAAAGGGACCTCAAAACTTGTCCAGTTCCAACCCCGCCCTGTGCCATAGGCAGGGACACCTCCCACTAGAACAGGTCACTCAAGGCCTCATCCAGCCTGGCCTTGAACACCTCCAGGGAGGGAACAGCCACAACCTCCCTGGGCAACCTGTGCCACTATAAATCACAGAATCATAGAATCATAGAATGGTAGGGGTTGGAAAGGAACTCTGGAGATCATCTAGTCCAACCCTCCTGCTAATGTATGTTGTCTTTTGGTAAGAGGGCAATGTTTAATAAGCTGAATAATTGTTCTGCAGTTCTATTTGAATTTTCCAACAAATTAGGGTGTGCTTACAGCCTTGTTCAGTGTAAGTACATTCAATCTGTACTTCATCACATTGCAAGTTAATAGGAGTCAGATGTAATTTATATTGAGATTTGTTTTCTAATCAAGAAATTTAAACCAATTTGAAGATAGCAGTTGTTTATAGTTATTTATCATTTCAAACTTAGAATGTTCCAAATTTGGTGTCTTGTTTACTATTAGTTAATGCAGTGCATAAACCAGACCAAAATAGGAAGATGGCTGTGTCATCCATCAGTAATGATAACAGAATAAGACCAAGCAGTGATACTCTTCCGCTACAAAAATGGAATGAATACTTTGTACTGTCTATAGCTGAGGTATTTGGAGTTCGCTACCTAAAAATTGTTACGTGAATTACTAAGATTTTTTAATTTTTTTTACAAACTAGCACTATTACCAAGATTAAAAGAGGAAACCGTTATTTAGAGCCAGTTGTTCAATCCTTTTAGAAATGAGAGGGAAACATTAAATCCAACTGCATTCTAAAAGAATGCTCCATAAAAATATTCTTCCTTTAAGCTGAATATTCAACTAAGTAGGTTGCAAAGCTGCTTTTTTTTCTTTTTTTTTTTTTTTTTTTATATTTACAGTATTTTAAAGTAATTGATGAGACCAGCTGGTCAGATGCTCCTT
>VWZI01022179.1:44852-57112 GCA_013396835.1 Psilopogon haemacephalus
GGAGAAAAAGTTAGTACTTTTAGTGATTTTACTCTGAATTTAGCCACCAAGACCGAGAGACAAAGCAGAAAGCGGCCAGAGCCAGCACAGACCCAGGCAGACTGGCTAATCTGGATGTTTTGAGAACACTTCTTAAAACAATTTTTTCTTCTTTCTCAGTGAAACTTGGTGAAGTGACACTGTGTGTTTAACTCTCTCTCAGCCAATAGTCTAATTTCTCACTCAAATTCTCCAATTAGCTCAAACCAACACAGTATTTTAAGGCATGGTAATTCCATTATTTGCATTCATATCAGGTAGTGACAGGACTAGGGAGAATGGAGCAAAGCTGGAGGTGGGGAGGTTCAGACTGGACATCAGGAGGAAGTTCTTTACTGTGAGAGTGGTGACAGCCTGGAATGGGTTGCCCAGGGAGGTAGCTGGGGCTCCATCCCTGAAGGTGTTTAAGGGCAGGCTGGATGAGGCTGTGGGCAGCCTGATCTAGGGTACGGTGCCTCCTGGCTGTGGTAGGGGAGTTGGAACTGGCTGATCCTTGTGGTCCCTTCCAACCCTGACTGATTCTATGATAACATCACTTTAAAAAAAAAATTTATTTAGCCAAATGTCAGCTATGTGTAAGAAATTGTTAGGGATTTTTTTACTCTTTGTAATTAATCAATGGTATTGAAGATTTATGCTATTGAATTTGCATTACTATATTTTCTTGCTAGATAAGACAAACCTGTTTGAACCAGGGAATACTACTTTAGTTCTCTGTAGAGAGGAGAGGAGGGTAAGATTGTATCAGAGTCCTTTCTCTTAGATTGCTAGGTGAAACACAGGTTTTATTTCATACTCTACAGAGAAGCTTCTCTTATCCCCTACTGTAGTGCTGGTAGAAGGTTAAAGTCTTTGACTTCCCATAGTACTTATCAAAGGTTTTTAGAAATCAGTATGTTAAATCCAAATAGTGATGGAGTACACAAATACAAGATGATGTCAGATAAAAATCAAAAAGGAATTTATTTTAGTCAGACCACAGGCTTGGATCTATGTAGATACAACATGATCAGTACCCAGATTGGACTGAATCTGTTTAACTCACCCTTCCCCCCTTCTTTTTGGCCTGTTTTTTGTTTCCTTGGCTTCTAAATGCAAAATCTTCAACTGCTTGCCTTTTACATTCATTTCGCACATGTGCAGCTCTTTCTCACTAAGAAACAGTTGATTTGAGAAAGCTGCATTAAACCTGTAATCATATTCAGTAGTCTCAAGTGAATACAGCATATGTGTGATGTACCTGTCACCTTGTTGGACTCACTTATCTCTGGGCTGCCTTTGTCAGAAATTATTTTGCTAGTCTTCATCAAGGTCACCTTTTGCTGCCAGGCTACACCTAAGTGACGTGTTAATCAGGCAGGTTGAAACTCTGGGTAAAGGTGATCCACAGCAGAGCAGGAATAATGTTTCTATGTACGTATGTATTAATCTGAGGATAGATTCTGGACTAAAGAATTCAAAACTTCCTTCATTTCTGTGGTCTAGGCTAACAAGAAGATATCCTTAGACACACAGAAAGTCCTCAGCATGCAGGATTTATGGTTTCAGACATAGTGTGACATTCTTGAGCTGGAAAATAAAGGTTTTCTCCCAGAGTCAATATAGAGGTTTGCATTGCTGTCATTTACACTAGGTCAGAAATACCCAACCAGCCAAGAAAAAAAAAAACACAACAAAACCCCAGACCTTGTGCAAAGAAAGAGATGCAGGTGTCTTAAATGTGCCCATGTTTGCAGATGACACCAAGTTAGGAGCAGGTGCTGATCTGTTGGAGGGTTGGAGGGCCCTGCAGAGGGACCTGGACAGGCTGGATGGGTGCACAGAGGCCAATGGGATGAGATTTAACAAGGCTACACTTTGGCCACAACAACCCCAGTGTGGTGGTTTAGCAGTTACCTGCTCCCCCACCCTTTGTTATAACCCAGGCTAGGACTCAGGCAGCCCTACAGGCTGGGGACAGAGTGGCTGGAGAGCAGCCAGGCAGAGAGGGACCTGCGAGTGCTGGGAGATAGGAGACGAACATGAGCCAGCAGTGTGCCCAAGTGGGCAGGAAACCAATGGCATCCTGGCCTGGATAAGAAACAGTGCGGCCAGCAGGACAAGGTAGGTCATTCTGCCCCTGTACTTGGCGCTGGTCAGGCTACGCCTTGAGTCCTGTGTCCAGTTCTGGTCTCCTGAGTTCAAGAGATGTTCAGGTACTGGAATGTGTCCAGGGAAGGGCAACAAAGCTGGTGAGGAGCCTGGAACACAGCTCTGTGATGAGAGGCTGAGGGATCTGGGGTTGTGCAGCCTGGAGAAGAGGAGGCTCAGGGATGACCTCATTGCTGTCTACAACTACCTAAAGGAAAGCTGTAGCTAGGTGGAGGTTGGTCTCTTCTCCCAGGCAACCAGCAACAGAACAAAGGTACACAGTCTAAAGTTGTACCAGGGAAGGTGTAGGCTGGATGTTAGGAGGAAGTTTTATCACAGAGAGAGTGATTGGCATTGGAATGGGCCTCCCATGGAGGTAGTGAAGTCACCATCCCTGGAGGTGTTCAAGAAAAGCCTGGATGGAGCTCTTAGTGCCGTGGTGTAGTTGATTGGATAGGGCTGGGTGATAGTTTGGACTGGATGAGCTTGGAGGTCTTTTCCAGCCTGGCGTATTCTATTCTGTTCTGATATTCTGTTCTATTCTGTATTATTAAGAAAGTTTGCTTTTGAATATTTAATCTGCCTGTGGATGGTTACACTTATGCAATGGATTGTGTTTCACAGTTATTACATTTTATGAAACAAACTTAATTTGAAAGAAAAAAAATGTAGAAATAAGTAAATCGCTGTTATAAAATATTGAACTGATCATTGAACTGATAACTGACACCATGAGATACACATTTGATATTAGCTTTGAATTAAATCACAATAATATTTGGGTGTGTGGCCATCATTCTCTCCTTTCTTCTGTTTCTTCTCCTCCAGGAAGATGATTCCCCTCTGCCAAAGATGATCTTTTAATTTCCTTTTCATGCAGTTTTATAGATGTGTGTGTATACTTGGTGTTTTCTCCCAAACTCTCATAGCGAGTAGTGATAATAACAACAAAAAAGTAGAGAGCAACTGGTGAAGTTGTATTAAAAACATGCTCACATTGCCTATTCAACTATTATCTGTATGTTTTTTTCTGTAGGTGACGGATAAGTCAGTGAAAGCTTTTGCTGAACATTGTCCTGAGCTGCAGTATGTGGGATTTATGGGCTGCTCTGTTACGTCAAAAGGAGTCATCCACCTCACCAATGTGAGTACCATAACTACTTCTAGCTAGTCATCAGTGTGTTTGACTAATGCCATACCATAGGTATGGGCCAGGATGTGATGAAAAACACTGTTACAGATAGAAACATGACAAGATAAATGAGCTTTGCTTTTTTGGGCAGACACATTGAAATTTCCACAAAGCCACTGTAGCAGAAACATATTCAGGTGTTGATTGTTTTTCTTGGAAATAGTAACACACCTTAGGTCAAACAAAATTCTGTAGTTGGAAGTGCAGAAATCATAGAAAAATTCTCGATGAAGGAGATTTCATAGATTCATAGAATGGTTTAGAGTGGAAGGGTCCCAGAAGGTTCCAATCCCCCTGCCATGACAAAGAGACACCTTCCACTAGACATGGTTGCTCCTTTCAGGCAGTTGTAGAGAGCAATGAGGTCTCCCCTGAGCTGCCTCTTCTGCAGGCTGCACATCCCCAGCTCACTCAGCCTCTCCTCACAGGGCTGTGCTCCAACCCCCTCACCATGCTTAGTGCCCTTCCGCTTGGTGCCCTTCTCTGGACATGTTCAAGTACAAGCCCCCAACATCTTTTAGAAATTGAGAGGCCCAGAACTGGACACAGGACTTAATGTGTGGCCTGACTCATGCTGAGTACAGAGGCAGAATGACCTCCCTGGTTCTGCTGGCTACACTGTTCCTGATCCAGGCCAGGATGCCACTGGCCTTGTGCACACTGCTGGCTTATGGTCACTTGGCTGTCAACCAGCACCCCTAGGTCCATCTCTGCCTGGCTGCTCTCCAGCTACTCTGTTTCCAGCCTGTAGTGCTGCCTGGGGTTGTTGTGGCCAAAGTGCAGAACCTGGCACTTGTTAAGTCTCATGGCCTTGGACTACACCCATCTGTCCAGCCTGTCAAGGTCCCTCTGCAGGGCCCTCCTACCATCTAACAGATGGACACATGCTCCCAACTTGGTGTTGTCTGCAAACTCACTGATGCTGGACTCAATCTCCTCATCCAGATCATCAGTGAAGATGCTAAACAGGACTGTGCCCTGCTCTGATCCCCAGGGCACACCACTAGTGACAACTGCCAATGGATGTGGCACCATTCACCACCACACTCTAGGCCAGGCCATGCAGCCAGTTCCTAACCCAGTACAGAGTGCTCTTGTCCAAGCCATGAGCTGCCAGCTTGGCCAAGAGTTTGCTATGGCAGACAGTGTCAAAGGCATTGCTGAAGTCCAGCTAGACTGCATCCACAGACTTCCCCACATCCCCTGGGCAGGTCACCTGCTCATAAAAAGAGATCAGGTTGGTGAAGTAGGACCTGCCCCTTTTATAACTGTGCTGGCTGGGTCTGATCCCCCTGACCATCCTGTAGGTGCCCTGTGATTGCACTCAGAATGATCTGTTCCATTATCTTGTATGGCACTGCAAAAAGAAATAAGCCAGAGAAATGAATTTGCATGGTAAAGTTATAGCACCTGAAAGGATGCAATTTGGAAAGGACTCTCTATATTGAAGTGGAGCATAAGAGGGGCATATATCTGTGGGAGAGAGACATAATACAATAATTTTCATGCCTTCTGATGAAAATGTAAACCTTCACAGTGACTCTAATAGAGGTTCAACAAAGTTCAGCTGTACATGGAAGGTACAATTCTTATCAAGAAAGCTGTCTTGAGAGGAGGAAAAGGAGCACAGCCTGTCAGCTGTCCTCCTCTCTATCTTTTCCCCTGGTCACAGCTGCTGCTGTTGCTGGCCCAAACTACATCCCTGATGCTGACCCTTCTACCAGCGTCAGCAGCACATGCACTCCCTAGTGCCAGAGGTGGTGTGCACAGAGATGGCTCGCTCAAGGATTCTATACCCCTGTTCATGTTGTCCTTGCCTTCTAGGTGATGTTTAGCATGATTTGGGAGGAACGTTGAACAACACAGTCATTTATGTTTATCAGCATTTATTAGTTTTCCTTGTTAGCATGTCAAAGGGTGTCAACTTTAAAAGTGCAGTTAATTAAGCAAAGCATTTGCTTGGGCACCCCGGCCACAGACTCATAGAATCAATCAGGGTTGGAAGGGACCTCAAGTATCACCCAGTTCCAACCTCCCTGCCATGGGCAGGGACACCCTACCCTAGATCAGGCTTTCCAGAATCACAGAGATACAGAACTTTAGAGGTGGCAAAGGGCCTCCAGAGGTCATCAAGGCCAACCCCCTGTAATGCAGGGGAATAATTAAATGACGTGAGATACTATTTTCAAACTTAATATTGTTTATTAATTTTGGTATTTAAAGGTCTCACCACCACCCCCAATCATGAATTTTAATAGTAACTGCTTCATTTGCAATGGTCATGGAACACATTACATAAAGGGTAAATTGATCTAGTAATAACTAGCAACATATAAACATTAATTGAACTGGAAGAGAAGGTTTCCTGTGGCCAATTGTACTGCTTGCCCACTAGATGGACCCAGGGCCCTTTTCTGCGTTATGGCAGAAGGCAGTTGTTAAATTTCATAAGGCTTTAGAGATATTTACTCACAAAATAGTAATCTCTCCTGACACGTGAGGTTATCAACAGATTAAGACAGTACTCAAATGCTTGCAGGAAATTCTGTCAGTTGCCTTGTTGGCCACTGAGACTTGTGATTCCACCCAGGCTCCACAGGATGCTGGAAGATCTCTGACCTTGTCCTGATTTCCCTGGATGATCTGTGTGTCCCATCCATGGCTGCCCATCCTGGCAGGTGCAGGAAGGATGTCTTGTGATGTGCAGTGTAGCATGGATGTCACACTGGCTACGCAGGCGTATTGTGTGAAGGTGATTAAAGCTGTTCCTGGTAAACTCGAAGCAGGCAGTTTCCAGGCTGTTCAGCAAAGCTGAGTTATAGCTTAATGCTATAAACAATAAGGCATTATCACTACCAATGACAGCTGGCAGCAGCAGGTACAGATACAGAGGCAAAGCACAAATACTACGGTACATTGTGTTACCTGCTCATGTTTTTATATCAATGCCTGAGACTAATGGACCTTTGGACATAAAATAGCCAATCAGAATGGCAGTTAGCCAAGCCAAGTTTGACCATATTAGCTGAAGCCACAGGCTTGCTATACCCATATTAGGGAAAAGCATAGGCCTTACACAAGGTTGGCACAAACCAAGCGCATGCACTTTGTTTGCCACAGGATGCAAGCAGGAGCAAAACAAGATGGGCAAGCCATGGTCTCTGAGACTCAGTGGCTCCAGTTCTTTTGTCCTCTTTCCTGCAGTTTCCTTTCCCTGAAACAGAAGGAAAGAAAGCAGAAAAGCATGCCTGGGCAAGCCAGCGCATGTATGGGCCTATTTTAACCTGTCAGGTGTACCATGACACCTCCACACCAAGCAGGATCACCTAGGATAGTTTGCACAGGAATGCATCCAGGCAGGTTTTGAAAGTCTTCAGAGAAAGAGACTCCACAACATCCCTGGGCAGCCTGTTCCAGTGCTCTGTCACCATCACTGTAAAGAATTTTCACCTTATGTTGAGGTGAAACTTTCTGTGTTCAAGTTTGTATCCAGATGTGGAATCTGTTCTTTGCTCTGCCTGTCCTGTGAGTGTTCCCCAAAAGGCTGTGCAGAGCTGGTTCCCTTCTGCCTCCTGTGTGCAAACTGGAGATAACAGTCCTGGCTGCTGTTGGGAAATTGCTCTGAGGTTGATGGATGTACAAAAATCGAGTGGTTTATTATTCATATATTTTTCCCCCTACTAATGTTACCTCTCTTTGAAAATTCCATTCCTTAAAAATTCTTGAGTTACAGTGCTGCTGAATTGCAGAGGGTTTTTAATAGCTGATTGTAGGGTTTGGTAGTGAGAACATAATTAGTGTATTTAGGAAAAGTAGAAACATTCAGGGTTTATTTTTGTTGTTTTCTGTGAAACATAGTGAGATTAAAAAAAAAAAGAGAAGTCTTCTTGAGTGAAAACTTGTTGCCACACTAGTGCCTCGAAGTTATTATAAACTACAAAAAATAACGATAGGCAAAATTGGAAGTGCTGCATATGCATACAGAAGGAGGGAGAAAGGAATGTGGGAGTGTATTTGTATGTAATTCACGGTTAGACTCCAGCCAGCCTTTTGTTCTGATGACCTAGAATGTTTTATTTTGCTTTGTATCTGTAATGGGTGAAGCAGTGTCACAAAAAGATCAGGATGACCTGTTCTTTGAGATCAGAAAATGGAGTCCAACATTTGTCAACTTTTGTTTCCTTGGAGGAGGAAAGAACATGTACTGCTTATAGTGTCATAGTTTTTACCTTCTGTTTCCAGCACGTCCAACTATTGCTTCCTTATTTTTTTTTTTTCCTGAGTTCTTTTATTACTTACTCATCTTTCCCTACATAATTTGTTGTCGTTGTTGTTGTTGTTTTTATTTTCTTCCTTCCTCTCTCCTCAAGTTACTGTCTTTCAAGATTTTATTGCTAGTTAATTTTTACTTTTAATTTTCTTTTTCTCCTGTGAAAAATGTGCAAAGTACTTGTGCATGTTGGGTAGTCGTGTTAAAGATGGAATAACCAGATGGATAACTTTTATTCATTAACTGTGTGTAAATAAGAAACTCTATATGATAACTCATGAAGTAGTGATTTTTTTTTTTTAACTTTGTATCTTTGCCTCCCAAAGTGATGGTATTTTCTCCCCCTTTTGTGGTAATTGCCTCTCAGCAGTTAATTGTTGCTCATCTTTTAGAATTATAACAGCTGGCATCAGTGAATCTCAACATGCAGTCGTAAGTTTTATTTCTGTGCCACTTTCTTTTTTTCTTCTTTCTTTGGTTTCTGATATATATGCAAGAGTAATTGCATTGTAGCAGTGTAACTCTCTCTGTACTTCTGACAGACTGTCTGGTGAAGTTTATTACAGACATTTTAATTTAAATTGTGTGTGAATCCTTGAACAACATCTTGATAGAAGGGAGTTCTAACTTAGTCCTCTCACCAGTACAAGAAGTCAGTGTACTGATTCTAGCTAGCTTCCTGCTGTAGAGGGCAGGGGAATTTATTCCCAGAAACCCCCACCTTCAGCTATATACAGAATTAATTTTTAATTTACTTACAGGTGTCAATTCAATTGGGAAAAATCTTCAAAAGGTGCTATAGACAAATTCAGAAATTTAGGAAGTCAGAAGAGGCTAAGCTATGAACAGCTTCTTACCCCATTATCAGTTTGACTAGGAAGAGAATTAAGGGGAACAACAGCTTACTCACAATGTTGAGGAGAATGATGCTCCTTGTTGAAATCCTTCTCTCTGTGGCTTGATTGGTTCTGTCTATAAAATAGCATCCAATCGGATTCAAAAGGCAAAGTCCAATATTTCAAAAATATGGTTACCATGAAAGAAAGCTCTGTGTAAATAACTGACTCCAGCAGCGACAGGGGAGTGCCAGCTGCTTCAATCCCTCCAGTCAGGATAACAGCCACCATAGCAACAGGAAATTGGCTGTTAGAAAGGTCCTCAGAGGAGCTGGGTCCGGGTGCTGCCAGCAGCTCACTCAAAACGGACCCAGGACTTGCCGAGCCTGCAAAAGTTGCACAGGATGGTGCAGGAATGGGGAATGTCCAGAACAGGGACAGTGCAAAACCCAAGAGCAGTGCAAAAGATAGGAGCTGTCTACAGCCAGGACTTATTCAGAAGGCAGGGCTCTGTAAACATTGGGAGCTTTGCCAGGCGGGGATCTTTTTAGGAAGGAGCCTTTTCAGAGGGGAGCTTTCAGGTGGGAACATTCATGCCTTTTCTGTTGCCTATTTATGCCTTTTTGGACAAGATGTTCATTTGCCAATTCACACTGGGCACGGAAACTCTACCAATAACCAGCGCAAATCCCCACATGGGCAATTGCACAGGTTCTCACATGTGCAAAAAGGGTGCACTGCTGTCCCCTACTGCAAACCCACAGAGAGGTGGTTGGGAAAGCAGTTTTGTGCCTTCCTTTCCTCCCATTCAAAACCTGAAGGAAGGGGGGAGAGAGAAGGAAGGAATCTGGGGTGTCCAGGACACTTCCCAGAATCCAAAAGCCTGAAGTATAGACTTGATTTGATTTGGAAGTTAAACTTTTAACAATAAATAAGATTATTTTAGGTAAGGGGAGTTAAAAAAAAAATAGGGAAAGGAAACGTAATATAAGATATAGGCATACAAACTATAGATGAAAATGGATGGAGTTGGATACAGGTAGATGGAGAAAGATTATGATGGATGACAGATGGTGGTGGATCCCCCCACGTGTTTGGTGGAGACACGTGGCAAAAGCAGAAGGAGCAGGAAAGGCAGGATGCTGCTGGATGATGATGTGGAGAGGAGATGAGAAGCAAGAAGGAGGAACAGGAAGTTCCTCTGCTCTTTATAGAAAGTTCAGGCAGGAAGTGGGAGTGGGATAAGACACTACAGCTGGGGGCAGGTCAGACCACCCCCAGGGAGGAGTCAGGATCAAGTTCAGGTTAGCCCCCAAGGAGGGGTTAACCCTGGTTTTGAAATGATGTTATCTTTAATCTTTCCTTGTCTCATAATTGTTACCTGAGAGTCAAGTCCAATCGAATTGAGTCATACCTGTGTTTGAACTGGTGGCTGGTATGAAGTAAATAAAAATTTAGAATTACAGAGCAAATATTTAGGACTCATTCAGTTGCAGACATTGTCAGTTTGACAGATACATAATAGTTGCATGACAAGACTGATTGTGCAAGAGCCTTTTCTAAACCATTAGGTGCTGTATAGTCGCACTTCTTTAATAACTGATCTGTTTTGACATGAAGTGTTCTGCTTTATGCTGCTTTTTATGGTAGTATTTCAGCATTAAGTTCTAATCTTAAAATCATTGTGCTTCCCAACTAAAAACAGGGTGGTTCTTCTTTGGCTGGATCTAGAGAAAACATTTTTAAATCTATTTATATAGTGAGCTATGCTTCATAAGGTGCCATATTATTTATTTGAATAAATTTTCATTTGATAAGATGTCCTGTTAAATGTCTGTCTTGCAATATCTGTCTTGGATGTATTAGGAAGAGTGTGTCCAGCTGATGAAGAGAGGTTCTCCTCCCCCTCTACTCTGCCCTGGTGGGATCTCATCTTGAGTACTGTGTTCAGTTTTGGGCTCACCAGTTTAAGTGGGACAGGGATCTGCTGGAGAAGGTCCATCGGAGGGCTATGAGGATGATGAGGGGAGTGGAGCACTGCCTGATGAGAGGCTGAGGGACCTGGGGCTGCTTAGTCTGGAAATGAGAGGGGATTTAATAAATCTTTACGAATATCTGAGGTCAGGAGAGCAGGACACAGGCTCTTCTCACTTGCTCCCTGTGATAAGACAAGGAGCAATGGATGTAAGCTGCAGCACAGCAGGGTCCACTTCAACATAAGAGGGAACTTCTTTACTGTAAGGATCCCAGAGCACTGGCACAGGCTCCCCAGAGAGGCTGTGGAATCTCCTTCTCTGGAAACTTTCCAGGCCTGTCTGGATGCATTCCTGTGTGACCTGGTCCTGCTCTGGCAGTGGGGTTGAATTTGATGATATCTTTGGGTCCCTTCCAACCCCTGACACCCTGTGAGCCTGTGATCCTGTAAAGTAGAGCAAAATATTTATTTTTGTGGTGCAATAAAACAACTCCAAAATTACTATTATCAGTCATCTTGGAAAGTAAAAATTTGCATATGTTATTCACTTTTACTATCGTGTTTTGCTGTGTACCCAAGGAATCTACTGAATAAGTACATATTAATACATATTTTCAGTTCCCTTTTTGTTCTTAATTCATAGTGTTTTGATTTTCTTATTGTTCTTTCCCCCCCCTACAAATACCTACAGTCTTCTAAACTTTTTCTGTCTTTTGGTTTTGTTTTGGTAAGGGGTATGGATTAAAAATCTGTGTGTGTGACTCAGGTTTTTGAATGTGCTTTTCTTCTTTAAGCAATGAGAATTCAGTGTTCTGCAGTATTGAATTTTAAGAAATTAAATTAAAAGTTGCCAGCATGCAGAACATTAAATATTTCTATGGGAAAATAGTCTCCTTGGTAACTATTCAGTCATCTTCCAGTTCATTAATCCATGTATGATTACTGTTTCAGGAACATGGTACATCTCAGTAATACAATTAGTTCCTTAAGCGTTTAAGTAAAAATTAATGTATATTAATTTAAAAAAAGATACCTTACGGATTCTGTTGACTTAATAATAACAAGAATGTGATCTACAGCTTTTTTCAGTTTGCTGTTTTGTAATTTCCTTTGATCATACATTTACTTTGGGGGGCTTTAATCAGAGAGCATTTTATTCCCTGTAGGCACATACACACAGAGAGTGTCAAGAAAATTAAGCTTAATTAACAAAAGATGTGAATTTAAAGCTCATTAAGTCCTTATAATCACTTTCCTTCAGAAATAATTTGACTTCAGCTCTGAAGAGGATTGATCTTATGTGAATTGTTTAGTGATGGACTTGGCAGTATTGGATTTACTGATGAACTCAGACTTAGAGGTCTGTGCCAGCCTAAATGATTATACAATTTGATTCTATGATGTTAAAGTAAGTGTATCTTTACAGGAACTGTAGAAGTTCCAAGTGTAGAACTGCAGCAAAACTTCTACAGGAACTGTAGAATGAGCAAAACAAAAACCCAAATGCCAAAGAATTACTGCATGTTCATTGTATTAGTAGTCTCCTATAATAACAACTACATACTCATAGGAATTGATACACTGAAACATTACCTAGGATCCCAATGACAGTAGTAATTTTTTATCATATACAAGTATGTGATGTTTATACTCAACTTGAGCAGTCCTGAATTAGACACATAGAATCATAGAATCAGCCAGGTTAGAAGAGACCTCCAAGGTCATGCAGTTCTACCAATCACACAGACCTATTCAGTTGTGGAGGTTTTGCAGTTACCTGCCCCCCCCCCCCCCCCCCCCCCCCCTCCACCACACTAC
>VWZI01022190.1:0-16519 GCA_013396835.1 Psilopogon haemacephalus
CCCCCCACCACACACACACACAACCTTACAGGTGAAGATGTATTCAGATAACTGTAAAAATGCAAAGTGTGAATGAATGCAAGGTAGTACTACAAACCACTGGAAACATTTAGGAGAGTCTAGATTCTGTGAAGCTAGCTTAATTACTCTTACAGTGTTTATGTCCAAGCAGAATGGCTACTTATGCAAATACTTGCTTAACTGGGTTGAAAAAAAGTGTTAGGCCCAGTCCACAGTCCCAGGGAGGAACTATCTGCACATCACCCCTGCACTGATGGCTTTGCCAGGAAGGCCTGAATGATGACCACCACTCTCTGCTTCCCCACTGGTATGCAGCATGAATGACTCTGGCTTTCAGAACTCAACAACTGCCTTTGTGAGTGCAGCATTGTACCCCCTGCTCTCTGAGTTTGACTCTCTCAGGACTGCAGAAAGATCATGCTGTGCTCAGGCATCGTCTTAATTCAAATAGTCCATTCATTTCACGTTGTAATAACCTGCTCTTGCCCTTGACATTTTCAGTGAATAGGGAATTGGGACATTATCAATGACCAGTGAGGATGAAAGGAAATACTTCACATCAGCTGTGGAAGCAGCAGCATCTGTTATATTTTAGCTGTTATCTTTGGCCAGGGACCTATAACTGATCTCACAGTTGAGACAGGAACCATATGCATAAAGAAACTCACTTTAACCCTCTCCTTGCCCGTCACTCATGGGTTCTCATCACATGTGCTAATGTGAGAGCCATTAACACTCCCCCATCAGGAAGTGCCACCTAATAGGCGAAGAGGTAATGACTAAATACAGTGTATCTGATGATGATGACTATGCTGAAAGACATGCTTTCTTTGTGTGATCATGCAGCAGCAGTATGATCTTAGCCAACTTTGTCAAGTATATCTTGCATATGCTATATGTACTTATATCTGCTTATTTCCAGCTCTTTTTGTGGTTTCATCCAATGTTTCATCTACTCTAAGGACATTAGTATGTACCGAAAGTATCCAATGAGTTGATCTCTTTAAGGGAAGTTTAGGCAAAAGGTGATTTTTTTACTTTTCATGCTAGATTGGTGGTTTAGTGGGTGGCTGATGCATTTAAATTTGATCAGTTGGTGATCAAAATGTTTTAAGAATAAGAAAATTAATTCTTTTTAGAAGCCACAACATTAGAAGCAACATGTTGATGTTGCTAAAGACTTGTGAGTGCTGTGACTGTCAAATGGGCTGTTGAATTAAAACATTAAAGCAAAAAACTGAAACCACCTTTCAGTTAGAGGCCCAGATTAATGCTTTATATCATACTACCAATCTGTTTATCATTTCACACACTATGTAAGCCAACAAACAAGATCCACTCATGTTAAAATTGCCTTGCAATTATCAGTCAAAGGGTTACCTTTAGGTTCTTACTTTGTAGCTGTGCCACAAGAGCTCCCAAGAATTGATTTGGTAGAAAGAGCAGGGAGGAAGAACTAAAAGAAAAGTCTGGAAGCTCTGTGCAAGATGCACCTAATTAGCATTGATTAGATTTGGAGGATTTTCTTTTTTCCACTGTTCTGTCAGACCAACATTGCATGCTGTCTTGAGATCACTCCGTATAAGTCTGTCTTGAATGGTCAGGGAAAAAATTAAAGCAAAAGCCTAAGGCAAGCCAAAGTAAATATTAATTTAGAAACTGTGATACCCACAATGAAGTAACTTCTTTGGCAACCACCTGCAGTTTTGCTTATAGTGTTCGTGCTTTTGATGAACAGGGGAAGAAAGGACTTTTGATAATTGGGATGAGAAGTAGTGATATGAAACACTGTAAAGAGGTTTCACATGCAGTGAATTAAAAGTAAACACTATTTCCAGTGTTATGATTGATGTATTCTTTGGTTTGATATTTCTGCAAATGCCAGATAAGCTACCTTATTTTTGAATGCTTATAGCCCTTTGCTAGTTCCCACAGCTTCAAGAAAAAGTTGCAATGCCAATGGAAAAAGTTGTTTCATTTGGAGGATAATGCCAGATGCTGCTGATATATTGTTGCTTCACATGGTTCTAGAATATGGCATCTGGGTAGGTTTAAACTGGACGTTAGGAAAAATCTTTTAATGGAAAGAGTAGTCAGACATCAGAATGGGCTGCCCAAGGAGGTGCTTCAGCCACCAACCCTGGATGTGTTTAAAGGTTATTTGGATGTGTTGCTTGGGGATATGGTTTAGGGGTGAACCTTGTAGAGCAGGGTTATTGGTTGGACTTGGTGATACTGAAGATCTTTTCCAACCTGAATGTTTCTGTGATTCTGTAATCAAATTTTTAAATTTTGGACAGCCTGTGAAGATAGTGCTAGATCACACTAAATTTTTTAAGTTAAATATGCTTTCCAGGTGTGTCTCTAGTAAAGCAATAAAACATATAATGGGATGCTAAATTGCTTTCTAATGATCAAAATTCATCACTGCTTCTAGCATTTAGGAAATAATTTAGACAGTTTCAAGTGGTACAAAAGAATTCTGCTCCTGATGTTCCCAGAGTGATGTTAACAGTAGTAAGGCAATGTGCCTGCCTTTCAAAGAGGCAGCTCCTGGCCAGTTTCTGCTCACAAGACAATAACCGTACAATGAAATTACTTTTTAAAGTTATGTTTTTGTATCATTCATACATGAAATGTATGTCAAGTGTGTCAAGAAAAATTTTATCTCTTCAGATCCTATATGTATTGAGAATTCTGGGTAAGGAAAGGTGCAGAATTTGAAAAGAACCCCCAAAGCTATAAAACATGCTAATAGCTTGAATATCCAGTTTCCTGCTCCTCTATTTCATGTTGCATAGGTAAAGAGTAAATAACCTGTTCTGCTTAATATTGCTTAATGCTTTCTATTAGAAGCTCCTACATAGTTCAGCTAAGCCTTAGGATTAAAAATAAGTGTTCCATGATGCTAATTAACAGATTTCTAAATCATTCTCTATGATCAAACCATTCATAATTTTCCTATCATATATGGGAAGGCATAGGCCATTGCCAGAAATGTATTACAAGCATAATGAAAACAAGTAGTCCAAAAAGACTGAGAAATCACACAAAATCTTATTAAAAATAACTTCGGTCATGGATCCAAAAGAGTGATTATTTACACAGTCCCTATACTTAACAACACCTGAAAATTAGGTAATGTTTAACATATGTTTGATTGTAAGCCCAAAGTCAATTGTTGAAGTCTTTGCCCTGGAGGAAAACTGTAAATCAGACAGGATATGAGAAATGGCAACTGACTAATGTTGCTCAAGGATCAGCACAGGCAGAGGTGCTTCTAGCCAGTACATTTGGCAAAGTGCACGCTGTAAAATGGCTCCACCAGTTGTGACATAACTGTCATGTAGTGTATGGTGAAACAGACTTCAGAGGAAGGTTTGGATTTCCCTTTTTTGAAAAAAAAAAAAAAAAAGTTATTAACTACAAATAATCTCTTGCTGAAATTCAGCCTGATGAGTTTGAAACAGTTCTTCAGGGTAAGTTCATTAAAGGGCTGAAATATTTTTAACTGTTTCAGTGGGAATTTTTTGCAATTCCCTCTGATTCTCACTTTGAAGCTAGTGGCCATCAACGATGGAAATGTTAGATTGTTTTTGAAGCAAAGATTGAAAGAGAAAACTTTACTTAGTACTCATTAGGCCTTATCTGGAGTATTGTGTCCTGCTTTGGGGCTTCAGGACAACAAAAATGTTGACTGAGTAGAGCAAGTTCAGCTTAGGGCCACCAGGATGATCAGAGCACTGGGGCAGGTGCCCTGGAAATGTCAGCAGACCTGGGCTTATTCAGCCTGGAAGAGAGACAGGCCTGGACGATACCAAAGTTCATACACAGAAGCTACTGAGGAAATGCCACCAGTGTCCTTAAGGAGATGCATGGCAGCAGGAGGAGAGACAGTAGGCATAAAGTGAAACAGGGCAAGTTCCCATTTGACACACAAAATTGCTTTTTACTATGACAGTCAAATGTCGGACCAGAGATGCCATTAGAGAATTGGAGGAACCCTTGTGGATTCAGTCTTGGAACTGCTTTATGTGGGAGGTTGTTATGTGGGTGACCTGCTGAAGTCCTTTCCAGCTGAAAGGCTCTCTGATCATATATGGGGGTAGGAGAAGGGAGAGAGACAGTGAGTGAGAGGTGAACAAGATGACTGGTAAAACTAATGTACTTGTTAAAACCAAATATTCTGATTTGTTTATTTTTCTTAGTAACCAAAAGTAAGAGCAACATGATTGATTTTGACCACAACAATCCCCAGACTACCAAAAAAACTGTAGCTCAACAAAGTTTTGCAGTATGTAATGTTGTCGCGCCTTGCAGTTGTGTGGAGCTCCTATTCAGTGATCTTTAACTGTGAACAAATGGCTAAAAAAGGCTCAGGACAGTCCTTTGAGGCAAAGGATATATATTGCCGCTAATTTCACTTCTGCAGATGTAGCTTTCAGAAAGTTATTTTGACTGAAGTTGTGCTGAGGTTAACCGTAAATTTTTGTGGGGTCAGGGGAACTGGAACATACCAGGTGTACTGAGAGCACGAAGCTGGTCGTTTCTCCACTGAGCAGGCAGGGAGTGTATTTCTTCTTCTGCCTATCCTGGAACAGCTGATGCATTGACAATAAGCCCTGCTTTACTGGTGAGCAAATAGAGCTACAAAGTGTGGGCCTCTCAGCTTCCTGCCCACTCTCCTTTCTATTGGAAGTAATTATTATAACCTCAGTTTATTTCTCATTGATGCTTGATGCGACCTGGCCAGTGCTACATGGAAGAGAAAGAATTAAATTGCCTTTTCCATTAGAGTCATAGAAGGGAACCAATACAGTTTAATCTACAGAAATCTAATGTCAGACTGCATTTCCTAAATGTGGGGTTTGCTCTAAGAATGCTTTGTGCATTACTCAGGCAACAATAGGTGAATGTTGGGTTTTTTCCTGTGGTGGTTTAGCAGTTAGCTGCCCCTCCACACTTTGAAAATAACCCAGGCTAGAACTCAGTTGGCTGGAAGTTAAGGAATGAAGCTTTATATTTACAGCAATGTACAATATACAAGCAGATATTTACAGATATATACAGTTAAAAGGTAATACAGAAACACCACACCCCTCCCAGAGATCAAAATCCCTAAGAGGGGTTTCTAACCACCCCTACCACCTTTTCCCCTTCCCCAGTCTTATCTCACCATCTGCAGCATATAGGCGGAGGTAGATTGGATGGGGGTTAGTAGCAGGAAAGAAGTTAGTGGAATTATTCAGATTCAGCTACAAAAGGAAAAAAGACATGCAGAAGCAGCCACGCAGAAGCAGTCACAGCCCAGAGAGGTCTGAAGCAGTCTGACTTCTCTATATTTGGGTTACAACTCTTAATTTTTTTTTTTTTCTTTCTCAGTAAATCTGTGAGTGAAGTAGCATCATCTGTGCTTTCCTCTCTCAGCCTATAGTCTAATTTCTCATTCAGATCCTCCAATTAGTTCAAACCAGCACATTTCCTTACCTTAATACAGCTTTGACATTTTTCATGCCCAGTCACTATCCTTACTTTCAATATAACAAAGAAATCTACTTCAGATATCAGTGGTTTATGGATTTATAATCTCATAATCTGTTTAGATTATTTTGTGTCTATCAAATTGCTGCAGCATCTCTTTACATCATGACAATTCTTTTATCCACTTCAGAAAATCTTTTTGTTGCCTGTATCTGAGACTGGCATGACTATATCTGCACAAAAAATGTAATATTGTGGAAAAAAAGCATAGAAACCTTATGAAATATCTTTTACTTAGCTATGAAAAGCTTTTAGATAATTATTAATATTTTATTGATAAACACAACTATTTAAAACTCACTTGGCTTTGTGATTAGTCTTCAAAGAAAAGTCAATAAAATAGATATTTGTGATTCATTCCCCGCAAAAGAAATGGATGAATCATCAGAGATTTCTATCTGTTGGCAAGTTCAGTCCCTATGTAATCTACCAAAATTAAAGAAGCACATTCTATGCAGATGTTCCCCACCATGCACAGATACTGGTCCCCAGAGATGCCAACGTGAACTCACCTAAGACAGCATTGAGGTTTGGTTTAGTTTTTGCCTTCTAGCAAGTTTGACTTTGTTAGATTGAGGTACCATTAAATAAGCTAATAATGCTGGAAGAAATAAAGAGTTCTCCTGGGTGTGTAGCCTGTTCTCAGGGGCCAGGGCTGATGATATAGATCAAGATTAAAGCAGAAAACTGAAAAGTGACTGAGTGAAGAGCAACTCTTTTTTGATCCTGATTTAAAATACAGAGAGGCAATACCAACCTTAGCATTTGTTTGAGTTCAGGATGAAAAGGTGTTTGCTCCTCCTCTGCCCCAAGCAGGAGAAAACATGGGTCCTGTTTTGGCTTAGCTCTCGTGGACAGCAATATTAATGTGATTTTAGAGTCTGGATGATTCTGGGCTTGTGCTCAGAATTACAACTTTGTCAACCATTATATTAAAATTATCTTGATACCTGGCCTCAAAATGACTAGGAATGTAGAATCCATTTGTTTATTTTTAGAAGAACAGGAATAACTTTAAAAGTGGAACTTGTGTAGATCGAAGGTGAACATATCTCTATTTCCTGTTGCTCCTTATGGTTAAGTATAGGCAGATTGCTGCTTCTGAAGCTAGATCAGCCCTAATTAGGCAGCACATGGAGCTGAAATTAAGTGTTCCACAAATCTAGTTAGTGTCCTAACCATTAACCTATTATATTGTATTCATGCTGGAATATAAAACCTCAAATGAGCAACATCCAATTTGGCTGTTACTAAATGAAATTTAATTAGCTATGTTCCAGCTAGCATTATTCATTGGATGACAGTGCTGAGTAACCAAATTGTGACATTATTAAAACACTATCTGAATCTGTTAGTTGCCAGTGGAAAGGTGAATAAAATCTGCTAATTGTTCTGTGATTTCCCCAGTTAACTTCCATTCCCTACATTTTTAGAATGTAGCATGTGTCCTTGTTTATTGTCTGAGTAGTTTTCATAGCCCTTCTTGAGCAGGGAAAGAGACTATGCTCTTCATACACTCTTTGTTTAAAAATTGATGCAAATCACAGCACA
This sequence comes from Psilopogon haemacephalus, assembly GCA_013396835.1. Classification (NCBI taxonomy): domain Eukaryota; kingdom Metazoa; phylum Chordata; class Aves; order Piciformes; family Megalaimidae; genus Psilopogon; species Psilopogon haemacephalus. The sequence goes on from VWZI01022190.1 coordinate 7,114, forward strand.
TCTGTAGAAGAAATGCAATTTTTAAACATAGAAAGGTGTAATCCACTGAAGTCAATGTAAAAGCTCTCCTGTCTTGCAAAATAGTCTTAAGATCAGGTTAAAACAGGCTGGTGATTTCTGTGGGTGGGCTGCTGGTGCAACAGGGGAAGGCATCTTTGGGGTGTCCCAGCCAAGAACTGTAACTGTGTTCCCATCTCATCCTTTCCTTCTTGCTTGCCAATTTTTTAGGCTTAGCCTCAGGCCCTTGAGGAAAAACCCTCATTCTCAGCACAAGATCATGGCATGATACATGACATGACATCTGCTGTCAGTGATTCTTATTGTCCCAACTCTTGGAGCAATTAATATTTTCTGGACACATGGGTGGCAGGACTTTCTGTGGCTGATTTCTTTTGTCTCTTTAAATGCTGATTCTTTGTTGTGAGCCTCGTGGGCAGCAAGCTCTTCAGCCAAAGAGCGTTGATGTGGTAGGGGGGCTTTTCCACTGGTAAGCTTTTTACAATAGATCTCTATTATGCAGAACAAAGAAGGCAGTTTTATAAGGCCAGTGAGTGCAGTGTTCCCAGTCTGCTGCTTCTTAAATTACCAGGAATGCAAAAATAACCAATAGTTTGACCTCTTAAATCACAAATTGGATAGGCTTACCATTAAAGGACATTGTAAATGTGTTTCCCATTATTTAGTTCATTTGGCATGTTCAGCAGCGAGCTTTTGGATGTTTTTGGGTTTTTAAAAATTCTTTACAGAAATCATTTGGTAACTTTCTTTCCTGGAGTTTGATTAGGTCCTCTGGAGTAAGAGCAACTGAAGGCTTTATAATGGAGATTGGGTAGAGCTACATTCATAATATTCTTGCTATAAAATCTAATGTGTGCATATTATAAAGCATGAATATAGTGACCTTCATCAATAAGGTATATCCATCGTATTTGGTGACTTAAAGCAAAGGTTATACCAGAGACCTGCCCTAAACTGAGACAGTTTGCCAGAGATTGCTTTTCTGTTTGGGAAGGAAAGAATATTCTGGGAAATTTCTGCAGAGAGTAGGATCTGTAAAAATTCAGCATGTTAATCAGATCTTGTTCCCATTTAAATTGATGATAACACTGTGCAGTCTTTATGGAAGTACTGTCCATGCAATGTAAGCATGTGTCTTTTTTTTTTATTGTACCTTGTAAAATTCCTATTTGTCACCCATGTATCTCTTTTAATTTTTAAATTAATTGATCAAGTTTTATCTTTTAGTAGAGCTTGGTAACTTGTGATTAGTTTTTTAAGAAGCAGTAGTCCATTCATTGTAGACATTTCAAAATACAATTAATAGAAGCAACAGTACTCTGGCTTTACAAAGTGTCTGTAAATGGAATTTTTTAGAAGAGCATTTATAATTTTTTTCTTTTTTTCTGTCTGACACTGTCTTATTTGGAAATATTTTTATTAATGTATGTCTGTAGTGAGTTTGCAGTTACTTGCCCCCCCACCTTTATAAACCCCAGCTAAAACTCAGAAAAACACTGGAAGTAAGTTGATAAATGAAGCTTCATATTTACAGCAATGCACAATATATAAGCAGATATTTACAAGATATAACAGGTATTTACAGATATATACAGTGAAAAGGTAATACAGACACCACACTCGTCCCAGAGACCAAAATCCCCAAGAGAGGGTAACCAAACACCCCCTACCACCTTTCCCCCCTTCCCCAGTCTTATCTCACCACCTGTTGATGCTGCAGATAATCTGAAATAGATTGGCCAGGGGGATTAGTAATAGGAAGGAGTTAGTAGTTTTACTCTGAATTAGCTACCAAGACAGAGACCAAGGGGACAAAGCAGCTGCAGCCAGCACAGACAGAAGCAGTCTGCTAATCTGGTTGTTTTGACAACAGTTCTTAAAACAACTTTTTTTCTTTCCTCAGTAAAACTCGGTGAAGTGACACACTGTGTTTATCTCTCTNAGGCAGGGACACCTCCCACTAGATCAGGACGCTCAAGACCTCATCGAGCCTGGCCTTGAACACATCCAGGGAGGGAGCAGACACAACCTCCCTGGGCAACCTGTTCCAGTGCCTCACCACCCTCACTGTGAAGAATTTCTTCTTAACATCCCGTTCAAATCTCCCCTCCGCCAGTTTGAACCCATTCCCCCTCGTCCTGTCATTACAAGACCTTGTGAACAGCCCCTCCCCAGCCCTCCTGTAGGCCCCCCTCAGATACTGGTAGGCTGCTATAAGGTCTCCCCGAAGCCTTCTCTTCTCCAGGCTGAAAAACCCCAACTCTTTCAGCCTGTCCTCATAGCAGAGGTCCTATATATATGTCCTATAAGTCATATCTGCATTTGGGGTATGAGTCCAGAGAATTTAAGTGGCTGTGTGTTGTTCAAACCAGGGTAGGCTTGGTCCTGTCCACACTGCCTGTAGATAGATTGTCATCTTGTTTTGACTGCAGTTATCTAGGCTCTGTTCCTGTGACAAAGTGGCTAGCTGCCTTTGGTTAGTTAAACGTATGCTAAAGTATCTGTGGAGTTAGAGACTGCTGTCATGCTTGTCTTTCTTGCATTTGTGTGTTGATTGAAAGTGTGAGAGGCTCCCAAATGACAGTCACCTTTCTTACCGTTGCACTTCTCATATGGAGGAGATGCAGTCAGCAGATCTTCTGCTAAGTGTTTTGTGTACATTTTTGTATTAGGTCTGGAACTGTTTTTAGAATGTAGCATGTGTCATTGTTTTTGTCTGCGTTGTTTTCATAGCCTGCCTGAGGACTGGAGGAGAGGCAATGATACTCTAGTCTTCAGAAAAGGCAAGAAAGAGATTCCAGGGAACTATTGACCAGTCAGCCTCACCTCCATCCCTGGAAAAATGATGGAGTGGCTCCTTCTAGAGGGCATCTCAAGGCACTTGGAAGAGAAGAAGGTTATCAGGAGTAGTCAGCATGGATTTACCAAGGGCAAATCAAGCTTGACTAACCTGATAGCATTCTATGATGCCATAGCTGAATGGGAAGATTCAGGAACACCAGGGGATGTAGTCTACCGGGACCTTAGAAAGGCCTTTGACACTGTCTCCTGTGACATCCTAGTGAGCAAGCTCAGGAAGTGTGGGATGGAAGAGCAGACAGTGAGGTGGATTAGGAACTGGTTACAAGAGTTCAAAGAGTGGTGATCAATGGTGCCAAGTCCAGCTGGAGACCTCCAGGGATCAGTGCTGGGTCTGGTGCGGTTCAACATCTTCATCAATGACATTGACGAGGGGACAGATAGACAGTCAGTCTGCTCAGCAAGATTGCTGATGACACCAAACTGGGAGGTTTGGCTGATACAGCTGAAGGCTGTGCTGCCATCCAGCAAGACCTGACAGACTGGAGAGCTGCACAAAGATGAACCAAATGAGGTTTAACAAGGACAAATGAGTCCTGCACCTGAGGAGGAATAATAAACTGCACCAGTACAGGCTGGGAGGTGATCTGCTGGAGAGCAGCCCTGTGGAGAGGGACCTGGGAGTGCTGGTGGATAACAAGTTATCCATGGGACAGCGACGTGCCCTTGTGGCCAAGAAGGCCAATGGGATCCTGGGGTGTATTAGGAAGAGTCTGTCCAGCAGATCAAGGGAGGTCCCCCTCTGCTCTGCCCTGGTGAGACTCCATCTTGAACACTGCATTCAGTTTTGGGCTGCCCAGTTGAAGAGGGACAGAGATCTGCTGGAGAGGGTCCAGTGGAGGGCTACAAGGATGATTAGGGGCCTGGTGAGCATGATTTATGAGGAGAGGCTGAGGGTCCTGAGGCTTTTTATTCTGGAAAAGAGAAGACTGAGAGAGAATTTAATAAATGTTTATAAATATCTGAGGGGTTGGGCTCAGGGTGGGGGGACAACATACTGTTCTCTCTTGCTCCCTGTGATAGGGCAAGGAACAATGGGTATAAGCTGCAGCCCAGGAGGTTACACCTCAACACAAAGGGGAACTTCTTTACTGTAAGGGTCACAGAGTACTGGAACAGGCTCCCCAGAGAGATTATGGAGTCTCCTTCTCTGGAGACTTTCAAGGCCTGTCTGGATGCATTCCTCTGTGACCTGAACTAGATTATGGTCCTGCTCTGGCAGGGTGTTGGACTGGATGATCTGATTGGGTCCCTTCCAACCCCTGACATGCTGTGATCCTGTGAACTTACGTAGCTTAATTTTCACTCAGTTGGCTAGAAGGACATCAGTGTAAAAGATGACCTTTTAGTCAAGTTGGATTTGAAAGGCCACTGCATAGGTATGTACAGAAAATTAAGTTCTGATCTTAAAGGATGAGAACAATTTAGCTTTAGTTTTCATTTGGCTGGTGGATAGAGGGGGCATATAAAGTGGCCTGCTGTCAGGCAGAGGAAATGAAGGAAGGATTAGATAAACAACTAAAAGGGCAAGTGGTTTTACTCTCTTTGCCATGAAACTGTCTTCTGCCTTTGATTCCTTTAAGAGGAGCAGGCGGTACAACAAACCCTTCCTTTATTTTGGTGCATGTGAAGGTAAAATGTGTTTCATTAAAGTGAGCTTCTAAATGTGTTTCATTAAAATAAGATTTTTGAAAAATACTTCGATGATAATGACTGGATTCTCAAAGACAGTTTAAAGAAATGCATGTAGCATTCTGTGAACAGATATAATGTCATCTGCATTTTTTGGGATATATTGCTTGTAATATGCACTTTCGTCCTCTGTTTAAAGTCTTACCAGTAAAGCATATAGAATAAAATTGTTATCAATAACAGAACACCATTCTAAAATGGCTTTGTCTGTCAAGTGAAGGGCAGGGACAGAAACAGATAGTGCATCTGCTTTTAATGGAGATATGCAACATAATGAATGTTCCCAAAACTTTATAGAGCTGTTTGTAACTTTTTAAAAGTGATCATATTTATAGACATTGTAGAGTAGATAAACCTAAAGGTTCAGGATTCCTCTTTAAGTGGTTCCATAGGTTGAAAGACTACAATCTCATAGTCAATTTCCATACAACCAGTCTGTGACCAGTTCAGTCTAAGAACTGGACAGAGGAGACAAATCTCCAAGGTGCATCGAGGAAAGCAATTTTATGTACATACACAATACAGATAATGATGTTTTGTTATCACAACCTTTTTGCTAGTGTTTTGATTTTTTTTTTGGTAGTTGTTTTTCTTTCCTATCAGTTTTTAGTAAAGTAATTAAAATTGTCTTAGTAATTTGTTTGGTCTGCATGCCACTCAATGTGTTCCCATATCTTGAAGTACCAAAAAGAAAACTTCAGCCTGTGACACTAAGAATTTCTCAGCTTTGCATAAGACAAGGAAAAATATCTGTACACAGTAAAGAGCAGTAAGAAAATAATCTACACAAAAGCAAGTGGTCTCAACATGCCAAGCAACATTGTCAAATTATTTTGGAAAAGACCTTTATAAAGGAGGGTGATATGCATATAGTGAAATCCTGTGTAAATACCAAGGTTTCAGTGCAGCTTGGCTGTGTAGGCCTATGATGACCTGGGAGACTTCTCCATCACTGGAAATGACATGAGGAGTTGAATGACTTATGGCATCACCTGCCTTTGGTTTTGGTAATGGATGCTAATGCATCTTGGCAGATGGAAAGAGGTGTGATTAATGTTTTGGCCTCTCAAAGGGATCCTAAGATAATAGATGTCATTATCAATACAGTTGTCATGCTGATCCTTGTGGGTGAGAGCTAATGGTGGGTGTTAATTGTGGAGGCTTTCTTGCTATATTTATTTTCTTAGAGAAACTGCTCCACAATTCCCTTTATAGCCAAGCAGCACATTAGTGTATAGAGTAATAATGCACTCAAATCCTTCTACAAGGCAGAATAAAGCAATGCTTCTCTTTTCTAGGAATTTAGCAGCATCCAGTAATCACAGTGATATATGCTAGGTTCATACGTTCTCTCAGGGAGAGAAGACAAGGGAGTAATAACAGATGCTAGGCTGGGTATCGGTCTCTTGTGATAATAAAAACAACATTGAAGGTTCAGTGAGGAAGGCCTAAATGCAGCAAGTCTTGGAAGATCTGGTTGAAGATTAGTCTTAAACCTCACATGGGGGAAAAGGAGGTGAACCGTTTTTCCATAAATCATCTGGGTGCTTAATTTGATATCAAACATGAACCTTAACATGTGTCACATAATCTGGTTTAATACATGTGGGTGTTATTAAAATAGTGTGAGCCAAGGACTGTGCTGGTTTACACAAGTTCAAGCAAGTCCTCTGCAAAGCAAAAAATGTATCTTAAGTATTTGCATATATGGAGCGAATTTAGGATGGTTTTAGCAATTCTAATAGTTTTCTTCATTAAGGGACTTTCCAGGGCCTGTTGGTGTCATTAGAAAGATTCCTACTGCTTCTCAAAGGGAAAGTAATCCTCTGAGATGCGGATGGCTATCTGAGGCACGGTGATTAGGCAGAAAGAAGAACTGCCATAGCAACTGTCAGTTAAAGTTGAAATATGCAGGTGCTTTGAACTCGTATAAAGCTAGATGCTGTGAGCCCCTCTCTTTTTGATTATTTTCTACTTTTATCCAACCCTCTTTTATTTANTCCTCTCCTTTAAAAGTTTTTCTTCTTATTCTCCCTTCCCCTCCCTTCTCCTCCTTTTCCTTTTTTTATTTTCTGTTCTCTTCTTTTCTTTCCCCTCCTTTTCTTCTTTTTTAGCTTTTTCTTTTTATAACCACTACTTTGTGGAGTCTTTGTTTTTGAGTACTGAGAAATAGTTCACATTTAAAGTATGCACATCAGTTATGTTGTAGCTTTTCGACAGCAGGTTGAGCAGACCACAGCCATTGAATGAGGAAGCTCCCTTAGGCAGGATTATCAGCCCTGGCTTCTCCCACTCATACCTTCAGACTTGGCTCCAGGCTCTGCTTCATTGACATGTTGTTAGTAACCACTGAAAGTACACTCAAGAGTTACCAGTAATTACAGTGTGCTTAATAGGCTAATCAAGGAATGAAAATGTACAGCAGAAGCAAGTCAAATGGGTGGGTTGATTTCTTGAAAGATAACTCAGCAGCAAATTAGAGTTTGAACCATCAAGGCATTAAGGCAAGCCTTAAAAAGGCAAGCAGAGTAACTAGATCAGAATGTACAAATAGAGGGTTTTTTTTTAATCTAAGTGAATTTATATTTATTTCACTGCAGTAATTTTGGTATCATTATCCAGAATATATATGGTGTGAGTTAGGTCATACTCCAGTCCATTGTGAGGTATGGTGTTTGGGGATTTTTCCTGGCTAAGTAGTTCAAACGTGTATTTGGGAAGCTAAACAAATAGATATGAAAGAGATGTGAGAGCCTTCTGAATTTGAGTGAAAGAGGAGTATTCAATGTGCAAAATACTCTGAAGCACAAAATGCACATCTTTACATTTGTGAAGATATATCTGTTCATAGAGTAGTATCTGTAGCAACATACAAATGAAGTGAAATCAAGGAATACAGGAACTGTAGGAATCCCTGTAGGAAGAGCATGGCTAGTTGAGGTCATATTTAGGAATTTTCAAACTGCTCTGCTCCAGTCAGGACAGAAAAAAATGGTTTTATACTCTGACATTTTTCAGAATTCCTGCAGGAATGCTCATTTAAACAAACAGCCAAAGGAAAAAAAAAAAAAATCTGGCATACCAAGAACTTCTTAATCTGACCTATGAGAAAAGATTCCTGAAAGAAGCTGGAAATGACAAAGATCTTAATTTAAATGTAGGAAAATTCTGAACTCCCATGACCAAGGCACAGGGAACCCAACACTTAAAAAACACATCTCTGTGTTAAAATTGTGGATGATTTATTGCTATTGTTAGACATAAGGAAACTTTAATCTTCTGGGACACCAGATTAGTATTTATGATTAATCAAATCAAATACATTAAAAAAACATTCTCTGTGTGATATACGTGATCAAAAGTATCTTAGTCCTATTTCAAGCTTCATTTTTTTCATTTTACTTTTAACATTTTGAAAATATGTAAATGCTGTGTACACATTTTTTTTTTTTTGTTTCACAGAGACTTCTATTTCCCAAGTATTCATTATAGTGAATATTTTTTCTTGTGACAGTACATGATCCAATGCTTAACTGAAGGAAAGGGTACAAATTAATTGCATTTAGCTCCAACTGAATCAGGCTCAAGGCATTGCAAAACTGAACATTCAGCAAACACCTCACAGAGGCTTTGAACAGGGAGAAAAAGAAGAGCTTTTTTTCTGGTATCTTTCCACTGGCAAACTAGTTTTCTTCATGAAAAGCGACTTTAATGAGGCTTTCCATAAAGCAAGTTATTAACATCAGGATTATAACAACATCTCATGAATTTAATCGAAACTTACAGACAAAAGAAAGGGTAGGTTTTGTTTTGGGTTTTTGCTTGTTTGTTTTGCTGTTTAGGTTACTTTCAGAATTATAAACTAGACAATTGTTCTACAAAAGAGTTTGGAACTGCTTTAATTGTAACACTTACTGTAGGGAGTCTCAGAAACATAATTTGTGGGGTTTGTGAGATAGTTAATTACTGTGGTTCGAAAAGGCCTGGACGATAGCAATTGGTTAGAGCTGATTTCTCACCATTACTATATGTTTAAACATTTTCATTAAAATAGTAACAAAAATAATAGCTAGAATGTCAACAGGAAGGAAGATAAAAATGTCAGTGAGTTTAATATATTAAAGACACATTAATTTTAGAACCTTCCTTTTTTTCTGAACTAGAAAAACATAGGAAAAACTACAAATTCTCCTAGATAGGAGAATATTAATGTACTAAATTGACCTTTGAAGCAACATCGATGATTGAAAACAAATAAAGGATGCATAGTTTCATCAGTTGAAGGAGAAATATGGCAGATGACCTTTTTCCTTAGCTCTGCAGTTCTTCATTCAACATAGTGTGCTAACCGCTCTCTTCTGTCTGCTGTTCTTCATACCCTGTCAAAAGATGTGCAGTCTTGTTCTCTTTAATTCCTTCTCCAGTACTCTACTCAATATTAACATACATAACTCCCCATCTCAAGCAGTTTATCCAAGTGGCTTTGAAGACATTTCTTGGATGGGAGAATAGGGACACGTGCCTGCATTTATTTCTTTAGAGACTAAAAGATTCTGAGGACATTTAGCACTTATCATTATCTGAAATAAAAGCAAACTCAGTGGAAAAACTCTGGTAAAAGCACAGCAAATATGAACTTTTGTAAAAAAAAATGAAGTTAAAAGTAGACCAAGAAGTTATAAGAATATTATTTAAAACTTATATAGAATTTCTTTCTTTTTAATAGCACCCATTATTTCCAGTTCCTCTAATTTGGCTTCTGAGAGGTGTTGGGGTTTTTTGGTGTTTTTGGTGGTGGGTTGGTTGTTGGTTTTTTGTTTTGTGTTTTTTTTTTTTT
>VWZI01022215.1:0-21926 GCA_013396835.1 Psilopogon haemacephalus
TGTGTTTTTCTGAGTTTTAGCCGGGGTTCTAAAAGGTGGCGGGGCTGGTCACTGCAAACGCACTACAAAACCTAACATGTTTAAAAGATAAATTTATCTTTCTTTTCTAAATGTAAGCTGCCCTAATGCTTTAGGAATTTGGAATGTGAGTTGTGCAAATAATCTCCACAGTACTTACCCTTTCTGTAATTTCAGTTGCATCTCAGTAGTAGTAATCAAAAGTTGTGTGTGTTGTTTGGTAATTGGGCAAATATAGTAACTGACAGGAAGAAATAAAGAGTTGCTACTTGGACATTTTTGAGTGATATTTTATGATGCTACAGAACTGTATTCCCTTGCATGTGACTTAGGCTTACAGCGCTGAACTATGTTGTGGGGCAGCATTCTGCATTTTGAATGAATTGACCCAAGCAGACAAGGCCATTCTTCTAATCTAAAACGTCTTTTACTTTATCTAGACTTCAGCTCAAGCCTGAAAAGAATGTTTACTTTAAAGGCTGACTCTTTTAGTTGCTTGGAGAATTGCTAACATGATTTGAGATGTATGTATAAATTCTGACAGGAGAGGGTTCTTGCTTTTGTTGGTGTACTGATAGGTTTGTATGCTAGTTCCTTGAGACTATAGTATTAAAGAGACAGTTCTCGTTAGATCAGGTGATTTCAGAACTAGCTTTTATCTGATTTTGAAAGATAGATCTTGCTCAATATTGACTGACTTAAACTATATTTAATCAGGTTTAAGCTGAATGTTCCACTGAACAGTGAAAGCTCTGAGGGTGTGTATTTATTCATGTACTGAACTTTTCTTTTTTTTTCAAGGCTTAATGAGGAAGCACGGAAACTGATTGCTGAATTAGGAAGCACATCTATTACTAACCTTGGCTTTAGAGATAACTGGGTCTTCTGTGGTGGAAAAGGAATTAAGACTAAAAGCCCCTTCGAACAGGTCTGTGATTCTACAACTTATTGAAATTTAACAGCTTACATTAATAAGCGTAGCATGTTTTGTAAATACCTGTCATGAAAAATTGCATCTATTGCAGTAGTAGTACACAGTGCTGCTTTCGAACTTAATCCTGCACTAGCTTCTTCCTTTTAAGTGTTAAAAGAAAAATAACAAATTGTTATTTATTTTTTATTTACAAATAAGAAAATTATCTTTTTACTATCACAGTAAGGAGATCATTTGTCCCTTAATTAATCCAATTAAACTGAAGAATTAAAAACTTAGTTCCTAATGCTCGAATTTTAGATGCATGAACAATGGTAGACCTCCAATAGATAAATGATGACAGTTAAAGTGTTGGTGTTTCTAGCTGTTCACTTTGCTCTTCTGTCAAGCAAAATTATTTCTGCTGTAGGAAAACATGTGAAATTAGAATATTTTCCCATAATTCAACTGTTAGAGTTTTAGATGTGTAATTTTTGCCTTTACATTCTGGTTTGGGTAGCTTCATACTACAAGATTAAGGAAGATGTGCTCTCTTTGCCAGCTTTGCAAAGGAGTGGGAACTAGTGCAAGAACAGTGGCAAACTCTTGGAGGCAGTAGTGCCTTATCTGCTGCAGGTAGTTGTTTGGTGGAAAAAGAAACACCTAATTTTCAAAAAAGACAGATGTTCAACTTGAAATAATAAAATTTAATTCTTTGTTCTCAGTCCCTTGTAAGTTTAGTATTTTTTTTTAACTAGCAGTTGGTCTTTTCCTTGTTCATCTCTCTTCCTGAATAAACATTTAGAATAAGTTGCAAAAGTACTTTCTCAATAGGGCTCAACTGTTTCAGCATACACTTGTTTGAGCAAATTTACACTGTGTGATGAGTACTGAAATATAGTATTTGATGCAAATCATGAAAAGCTAGTAGTCTTTTCTTCTCTTTGTCAATGGCCTTCAGTAATCATAAATGCCAATAAGGTACCTGCTAAAGTTGAGAGTTAACACAGTTATTTATCCTTTGCTTTAATAATAGATTGGTGTTTTCTGTTTATAGCATATAAAGAACAACAAGGACACAAACAAGTATGAAGGCTGGCCAGAAGTTGTCGAAATAGAAGGTTGTATCCCTCAAAAGCAAGACTAAATAAAAAAAACAACAAAGAAACAAACAAAAAAAAACAAACAAGAAAGGAGAAAGAGTATGGAAGAAAATGCACTTTCTGCTATTATTAGGGAGAGGGCTATGAAGGAGACTGTACTGTAAATAATATTTTTAAAGCATGCAACCATCTTGTCGGTGTGTGCATGAGCACTGACATTTTGAATATTGGGATTATTTATTGCTAACACACATAGAAATACTTTTTGTAAATATGTCCAAAATAAAATAAACATTGAATCATTTCTATGCAGGTTTCTTAAAAGCACAGTATTTAGTTTGCCTGTGGTGAAGAATATCTTGTAGATCAACTGGCTGATAAATTGCATATGCAGATAATAAAGAGATCCTGACAAATATTGTACTGTCCTCTTAACAGCGTAATATTGCTGTATGTAACCTTTGTGAAATATTGTAGATTTTAGTGATAAGTTAATAAAGAACTTTAATTTTTTTTTTAATCCTCTGCCTTTTTAATGGCAGCATCACTTTTTATTAAAACTATTTGGTTATTCTAATGCCAAGTGCTCCAGAAGTTTATTTTGTTGTCCCCCATCAGAACTGAGTAACCAGCAGAGTATGTGATACTGTAACACAAATATGCCATGAGAAGCACAATAGAAATTATTTTTATTAGGTGAAGACCCAAAGTAAATATATAAATAGTATGTGGGGTATTTCAAAGCAGTTTGGAAGGATTTGTACTTAACTTGAAAATACTGTTTACTTCTTAGAAGAAACTGTGGTATGTTAAGTAGCAGTACTGCAGCTAGCTTGTTCCATCTTTATTGCGGTTCTCGTGCTGCTCCTTAGCCATCAATTTTCTGTGTGGCTGTTCAGCTGTCGTAGCTAGTCACATACTAAGTGCACATATTTAAGTAGCTTCCTCTTTTAGGAATAAATTTCCTGTACAGAGGAGCCTGTTAAGAAGCAGTCTGTGTTCCAGTGAGTAGTTGTTTCAGAAGATACAATTGGGCAACCTTTGCCACTTAGGTTGCTTCTAAAATGAGCTGAGACAACTGGCTTACAGTGAGATATTAGAGATTTTTGGTTATACAATGTGTAACATTTAAACGTAACTGACAATGTTTCCTTCATCCTGGTTTGCTGGTTTTTTTTTGTTTTGGGTTGTTTGGTTTTTGTGTTTTTTTAATAGGAAAAAGGACCAAGTTGAAGTGACCTTATTCTTTAGCTTGTATTAGAGCTCTGAGATAATATCACTTTCTTTGGAAATTTGTTTCTTTTCAGTAGGGTCAGCTTGAACTGTTGCTGAAATTAAATTAATAATTATATAAACTGATGATGTTGGTATTTACCAGATGGGGGCTGACATGAGTTCTGGTACAGTCTTCAAAACTTTCCAACTAGTACAATGAGGCAGAAGCCACAGAAGATTTTTCAGGAACCCACAGCATGAGCTGAACGCAGTGGCATTCAAAATATTGTTGATGTCTTCTGACATAAATCTAATTCTGTACACTAAAATTTTCAAGCAATGTCAGAAATTGCCTCATATAACCTGTGATATCAGAGTAAGTCTGGATTCTGAGTTGTTCTGTATATTTATCTAGCTTGATAAATAATGTGATTTTTTTCCTGCAAGTTCAATGTAGAACAGCAATAAATGCACCTTATTCAGTGAAACTGCTTTTGTTAAATTTTTCAGATTTTCTTGTGTAGGGGGATGTGTTGAAACTATAGATATGTTTTCATCATAGATTCATAGAATACCAGATTGGAAGTGACCTCAAGAATCATCTGGTCCAAACTTGCAGGCAGAGAATATAGTTTTAGTGAGATGGCCCAGCACTCTTTCAAGCTGGATCTTGAAACTCTCTGCTGTAGGGGAATCTACCATATATTATCTCCCCTGGGCTTTTATTCCAATGTTTAGTAGTTCCAATGGTGAAAAAAAAAAATTTAGCATCCAGTCCAAATCTCCCCAGTAGCAATTTGTAGTCATTGCCCCTTGTCTTTAGCATGTGACTCTTTGTGAAAAGGGACCCCCCACATTTCTTCCAAGTGGAAAATAGCCTTTTGTTTTATCACATGAAGCTATTGTGTAAAACTAGCAGTGCAAGTCCTGGAATTTTTACAGAAATGCAGTTTTGTTGGTGTATATGCCAGTATTGGTTATGCTGCTATCCAGAATATCATCAGAGTAATTTTGAAGTTACTTAGTAGCAGCTTACGAGGAAAACCAAAACATTTATCTCCATTAATATAACAGTTTCCCTGGACTGCTTTTTTGCCTTCATTCTTTTTGTTTTGAATACCAGTAAATATTTCATCTTTAATTTGATTAAAGTTCAGTTTACCTCTACAAAATTAAATGGAGCAGAAATAAGACTGAAGGCAAACTTTCAGCCCTTGTGTCTTAAATTTGTGCCTTTTTTTAACATCACTCTTCTACCCCCTTAAAGGTTGCCTCAGCCATAGGCTTGTTAAACAATGAATTTTAAGGCTGCAAAATGGTAGGATTATTTTGTAGCTTCTTAGATAACTTGATTCTTGTTATTTTGGTGGCAATCTTCCTCTGTATAAGGCCATGCAAATAGATTCTCCTTGGTCTTGTTAATAGAATCATAGAATATCAGAGGCTGCAAGGGACCTTGAAAGAGCATCTAGTCCAGCCCCCCTGCCGAGCAGGATCACCTATGCCATATCACACCAGAACACGTCTAGGTGGGTTTTGAATATCTCCAGAGAGGGTGACTCCACAACTTCCCTGGGCAGCCTGTTCCAGTGTTCTGTCACCCTCATTGCAAAAATTCCTCCTCATGTTTAAATGAAACTTCCTATGCCTCAAATGAAACTTCCTCTGTCCATCATCTTCTTCTCTGGAGACTTTCCTGTGTGGCCTGCTTTGGTGGGGGCAGCGGATGGGACTCAATCTCTGGAGGTTCCCTTTCAACCCCTAAGAATCTGTTGTTTCTGTGATTGTTGTTTGCTGTCTTGCCACAAGATCTAGTCATGCCATCTCTTCCTTGAGTGAGCTGGTTACAGTATCCCCACATTGAAGTGAACTGTTTGATGCTTACTCTTAAGAAACAAGACTTTCTGATAAAGCTTATCTGTATTTCACTTGAGTTAGCAAACACAATGTGTTGGTTTGGGGTTTTTTTTTGCCTCCTTCCCAGTCTCTCCTACAAGTGATTGTAGGACGTAGTCACAAAGATGAATCAAACTGCAGAAAATGCCTCCGTATCAAAGTACCTCTATATGGTAAAGCTTCAGGGTGCATATGGGAATGTTATGGGAATATTGGCAGCATCTTGCAGGCTTGTTGAGAACAGAACAGTGAGGGAAGGAAAGAGAAGAATTGTGGTACTTGCATATCTCAAAAAGTGCAACTGTGGGAAGAGCAGAAGACACAAGAAGGTTCTAACTTTGCCTTCATCAAGGAGTACCCAGCTGGGATTCAAGCCACCTGGAGATGATTTCATTGTTGAACCACAGTTCTCAATTGCTGCCCCAGTCTTGCTTTGTATGAATAACAGGAGCCTTAGGATGTGCCTCAACATGCACTCTACATATTTTCTAGTGTCTTTCATGGTGGTGTGTGGTTTTTTTTTTTTTTTTCCTTCTGGAAATGGCAGAACCTTTTACAGCTTTAGTTTCCCAAGCAGCAGTTTGGAAAAAGCTTCCTTTTGCTCAGCTTGTTTTGCATTCCGGAAGTCTTACTGTGGCACCTAGTTCTCTCAAACATAGGTACAGCTACTAAATGCTTGATGCATATGTAATGTCTCCTAAACTGTTTGGACAGTCTGAGTGTTTCCCAAGAATGAGAGTATTAATAAAATAGGGACCAGGTGGACGACTTCATGAGGGGAATTAGAGTAATAATATTGCCACCTTAAGTGTTGACTGACTTGCCCATATGAGAATTGGAAGGCTGTAGTCCCTCCCTGATGCAAAGGGTTGTTCCTAAGGTGAATACCAAGCAAGCGGCTTTTTATTGATTGAATCCTGTTCAGTTTTACGTCTCTTAAGACCGGGGAAAGGCATACCCCAATCTTAATACAAGGAGCCTGGTTAAGAAAATCGACAATCTTGTAAGGCTGGATGGGAACCTTGAAGCCAAAGCAGGAAGTTGCAAGAACAGCTATTGGAATTTTCATTGATGCTATGAGGGGTCAGTGGCTTCTGATGCTGTACTAGGATATGAAGGACCCTACTTCTCACCTTCTGAGCAACATACCAAAAGGGCATATATGCTTGGATTCAGCCACCTCATGCTGCTGCCTTCCTAGATGTAGGGGAAAAAAAAACAATAGCATGAAACAATCTGCTTGAGATGTTTCATTACATTTCTGATTAATTAAATATTAGCTTAAAGCCATTTTTAGCTCTGCTCCTGTAGTCAGCCCTTTAAGCCTTACAAACAAGATCTAATAGATCCTTCACAGACTCAGGTTAAAACAGGTTCCTCAGATTACTATGCTTAACTATCCATCTAGATAGGTTGTTTTACGTACCATCCAAATCTCTGCAGGCAACTAGTGATTACTTCTTTGCAAATGCAAAGTTGATGAGTTGCCTTTTAGATGTCTTGCATTCATCCTTTTTAAATCACTATAATCTGTAAATCTGTAATCATTTGTTCCCTTAAAAAGGTCTATTCCTTTCTTAGGGTGTTATGGATAACAGGATATAGCTACAATCTCTTTGACATGAAAAAGCACTCCCAGCTGGAGGATTCATGTCTCTGCTTAGGAGCTTGATGGATGGCAGATGAAGGGAGTGCTGTCTTCTGTGGAATGTAGTCTGCAAATATTTTTTTCTCACCAAAGGCTGTAGCAATCTATCTGACAAATTATCTTTCTCAAATATTTCAACATTGTCTTTATCAGTTCAGCCTCATGTTCCCAGATCTTGGCAGCATAATCATCCATCCCATTGTAAAATTTGGTTGGTTATGGCTTTTACATCTTAGCTCTCACAGGTACTTCAAAAGCACCCAACACACATTGTAGATAACTGCACCTTTTGTTTTGTCACGTGTTAGTAAACATTTTTACCATAATCTGTTTATTATCCTTTGGAGTATGTAGAAATGAAAACTTTTTTCAAGGCTTCAGAATAATAAGATAATTAGGGAATTTCAGGTAACTATGTAAAATGCACATAAATCACTTCTTCCTCTATGGGAAATTTCAGATCCCTGGAGACAGTCCAACTGTTTAATTCTGGTCCTCTCACAGATACTGCACTACTATGCAAGAGATTTGAAGTGGTTACTTAGCATTGCAATTAGGAGACAGTCAGCAAATGGGAAAACAAAAAACAGCAAAAAAACCCCTCACTGACTAGAAATAAAATGTCAAAGCTACTTAAGTGGTCAACATTCTCTTATCTCAAGTATGATCTCACCAGAAAGTATGATACTGTTCTGTCTCGCCTTTGTGTTGTTTAGTCCTAAGTGATCAAAAGCAACGAGGCCTTTTTAAAGAGGTTACTTGCAGTTGTACTGCTGTAAAATCATTGATCAATGGAAAATATGGTTGCCTTGAAGCATCAACTCTCCTTACTGTACATAACTTGCTTGTTTTCATGGGAGGATTCATACGTAAGCACATCATAAAATTTCTACAGTAGATGATTGCAGTACTGTATAGTCCTAAAAGTTTGGTTCTACCTCAAATCTCTTGAACAAAAGTGTGTGGTTCATGTCAACCTCGAGTGTTCACACAAAGTGTGAAACCATAGTTGAGCAATATTCTGGTTTTGTCAGCACAGTCAGCTCAAGGAGTTATTTCTCCTGGTCACCTCCCTGAGTTCTTACTGCCATGTCCTTTAGCGAAGTTTGGCTGCTCCAAACTGAGGCAAATCCATTCTTTGTGGAGTATTTTTGTGAACTGTAAGGTAAAACTGATTGATGGACTGGGATCAAGGCAGATGATATGGAGCCTGAGCACGTGCTCATCCATCTGGGTGAGGAAACTCAGCCTGCCATGAGACTAGAAACTAAAGCCTAAAGCTCTAAACTCTGCATGTATAAAACTTAACAATGTAGTTCTCCCTGGGCAAACCATTTCAATGTTTGATAACCCTCTCTGAGAAGAAGTATTTCCTAACATCCAGACTAAAGCTCCCTTGGCGCAGCTTGAAACCATTTCCTCTAGTCCTGTTGCTTGCCACCAAGCAGAAGAGGTTGGCCCCTCCTCTCTCAAACCTCCTTTCAGGTAGTTATAGAGAGTGATGAGATCTTCTCTCAGCCTCCTATTTTCCAGACTGAAGAACCCTAGCTCCTTCTGACCCATCTCGTAAGCCACATGCTCCAAGATCTAATATGAGCCTTGTTGCCCTCCTCTGGACATGATCCAGCAACTCAACATCAGTTTTGTAGTGAGTGGCCAAGAACTGAACACAATTAATTTCTTAGCTTGTGGGGTAAATTGGCCCATGCAAAACAAAGGGATGTTGCTTCAGTATGCAGCTGTTTTGGTGCTGCTGACTCAAGGCATAGTTTACCTTCCGGTGTAGAGGATAAATCATTATTCACATAAATAATACTACAGTGTGGTTTTAACTCCTAATATAGTGCCAAACTTTTTCTTTAGAAAACAGAAATGCTCATAAAATGTGTTTCACTTTGCTTCACAAGCAAACCAAAATTTTCTGGGGTTTAGGGAAAATGATTCTATAAGTGTTACCCAATCAGATGTTTCATCTTTATATTTAAGGCATCCTGATGGATACATAACTTGATTTAAAAAAACAAAAAACAAAAAACCATATATATATATATATATAATGGAAGGTAAGCTGTTGATTCTTGAAGTATTAGTAGGGAAAATGTGCAGCATGCCGTATAGCCATAAACATAGCAAGGCTGAGAGGAAACTGAAATGGCCAAACCCTGAGATAGGCTCTGATCTTTCAGCCTGTGACTCCTGTTTGCAGGCTCAGCAGAAGGTTTCACAAGGTATGTGACATTACCCTGCAATGCATCTCTGCAGTTCAGTTAGCACATATAAGAGTGTGCCTGCCTTCAATCTCCTATATGCTTTGTTACACCTCTTTGCTGTGCAAATGAAGTGATAGCTCCCCTCCACAGAAGGCCATCCATTTACAGTCAGCTGCGGCATGCAAATTCCAGTGCTGGTCAGTGCTATCTGCTAGATAGGAACATGAGACCGCAATTTATCTGCCACCATGCTTCCAGCACTGCAAAGCTGATAGAGTGGCCACAAAGGATTAATTCCCATTTCATTCTCAGCTGAGTAAGCTATTAGTTATTTAAGAGACCTACCCGTGCTGTTACACAGTGGTTGATTCAGTGTTAATGGCAAAATCTGAGACAGGCACAGGTATTGCAGCACTAATTATCTGCAGCAGTGACGTGGAGGTCACACTTCAGGATGAATTTGCCTGTTGCTGCTTTGCAAGTGACTTTGAGCAAGTAATTTCTCCCCAGTTTTCCAGCTCTTGTCACAGTACTACTTACCTCTACTACTACACTCCTTAGTGATGCTGGTCGAAGCCCTGTTTCTCAGTTCAGTCTGTTAGCTATTGTTTGCCCATGCAATTCACCAGTCATAAAAACTGTGAAAGTGTAAAACCCTAAACATTGCTATTGCAAGTCCTTCTGTGAAATGAAAAACAAACAGGCACTACATTCACTGGGATTTGGTGAGGACAGATGGGATAAAATCATAGAATCACAGAAGGGATCTCTGGAAATTATCTAGTCCAGTTCTAACAGGTACGCCTAGATCTGTCCCACATGACATCCTGGTCACCAAAGTGGAAAAACACAGACTTCATGGGTGGACCACTCACTGGATAAGGAGAGTGGTGATCAAGGGCACAATGTCCACCTGGAGACCAGTGATAAGTGGTGTCCCTCAGGGGTCAGTGCTGGGACCAGTGCTGTTTAACATCATTGTCAGCGATATAGTCAGAGGAATCGAGTGCACCCTCAGCAAGTTTGCAGATGACACCAAGCTGTGTGGCACAGTCGACTTGCTAGAGGGCAGGGATGCCTTCCAGAGGGACCCTGGACAGGCTGGAGAGGTGGGCCCAAGCCAACCTCATGAAATTCAACAAGGCCAAGTGTAAGGTCCTCCACCTGGGTTGGCACAATCCCAAGCACAACTCCAGGCTGGGTGGCAAGTGACTGAAGAGCAATCCTGAGGAAAAGGACCTGGGGGTCTGGGTTGATGGAAAGCTCAACATGAGCCTGCAGTGTGCACATGCAACCCAGACAGCAACCGTGTGCTGGGCTGCATCAAGAGTAGCGTGGCCAGCAGGGCAAGGGAGGTTGTGGCTGCTCCCTCCCTGGATGTGTTCAAGGCCAGGTTGGATGAGGCCTTGAATGACCTGTTCTAGTGGGAGGTGTCCCTGCCTATGGCGTGGGGTTGGAACTGGATGATCTTTGAGGGCCCTTCCTGCCTATACCATTCTATGATTCTATGATCAGGTTTCACAGAAATGCACCAACTGGGTTTTAAAGTCTCCAGCGAAGAGACTCCACTCTAATTGGGAGAGAAGTCATATTTATTCTATTTGGATATTTCTTGATATTCCACCCTATGTGATATCTACCCTCAGTTAGAGGAAGGTAGTTTTAAAACACAGATCAGTTTGCCTTAAGAGAAGTTCTTGGTCTCACAACAATCTTACCTGATAGAGCCCCATACAAAAAAATTACGGTGTCCTTAACGCCAGAGTCAGTGAAGGTACTGCTACAAGCAGTGCACTTACCTCTGCCAGCAGCTTGATGTAGGGCAGATCCAGAGAGAGGTGGTCTGAACAACAGCTTCATATCAACAGTCACCAGCACCATGTCCCATCTATGCAGTCAGTAGGTGCTGTGGCATGGCCTGAGGGTTTACTTCTCTTGCTGGGAGATGGCTCACTATTCTCTCTACAGGTTCTTCCATCAGGATGTGTCCACCCTAATCAAGTTTTCACCTTGCATGACAGTGACTGGCATGATGAGCATGCTTCCCTTAGCATATTTTGTGGCCTAGGGGTAATTATCTGGCTAGGTCAATGGAGACTGGCTGGCCAAATGTGGAGGGAAGGTCTGGAAAGAGCTATCGGATAAGGAAGTTCTTGGTTGTTCAACTCCTGTTCCTAAGACACTCCACACAAGGCAGTGAAGTAACACTATACAGAAGAAATAATTTGCATCTTCCTGACCTATACATCCAACAGTGACAGGGAATCTGGTTACCATCTTTCATGGGAAATAATAGATCAGTAGGAAATTAATTCTTCCAAGTAACTCTGAAAGCTTCAATCAAGTGTCGAAGCCTGTAATCTTATCACATCAGTTTTTGAAACCTTTTACAGAACTTGCATAATTTAAGTATTTACAAAATATAAACTTTCTTATCAAAAATAGGTCTTTGCACATTAAAACAATAGAAATGCTTTATAAGCCAGGCATTAAATCATTGCATAAAAATAAACAACCTTTCACAGATGTAAAATAAAATTAAACCAATGTATGGAGGGGGAGAAAATGTCATCAGTAACAGTTCAAATATTTTAGTGGTGTGAGCCAATACATAAATTACATTGTGCATTTAACTTCCTCAGGATGCAATCTAATGAAAAGTTATAGCTGCTGCTTCTACAAGGAAAAGCAATGTTTTTAAAAAATGTTTTGCTTTATGGCAAATTTCTTTGGGCTTAATCGTGCATGCCTAACTGTGAAAATGATTGTGAATGATCAGCCAGGTGGTTGAAGGTCGTTACACACAGGTCAGCAGTGGGTGACAGCCAGCTGGCTCACAAATTGTGTGTTCAAATGGTGAGGAAATGCTTGCAAAAAAAAAAATTATTTCCTTTCAAAACCAAACTGTATTTCTATCCCTCCTCAGATTTGTCCTTTGTGCATTTGAAAGACAACCTATAAAATGCTGAGGCTATTCACGTTCATTGAGCTGTGTTCCAGCGCCTCTGCTCTGGACATAGCATGCTCCACGCTGATGGATCGAGCCAGGCAGTGCCCAGCTCTCAGCAGGCACACAGGTTTCTCAGCATCAGATGCTTTTCTGCATATAATGCAGAAGATGGCTGTCCAAACAATTGCAAAGAGAATGTTTCATGGTCAGCAGGAGATCATTTCCTGTAACATGTTTTTTGTTGTGTTTGAATTTTGGGTTTGGGTTTTTCTTTTGTTTTTTTCCCCTAAAGCCTGCAGAAATTAATCATCTAGTGGATTCATCTAGTTCCAGTTCTAAAAGTACAGACACAAGGATTATATCTAATGTGTCTTAAAACACCCTCCTAACTCTTCGGTCTGTGGATAATGAGATCTTGGGCTTTCTCTGCTGTAGTTACCGATCATGTAGATCTTCAAAACATAGTGGCTATTAAAGACTTGGAAAGTTCAGTGTCTGTCCGTGCTCATTGAGTTACACATTGAAAAGTGTCAGCATGAGCTGTTTTCTGTTGTTTGAGCTGCTTCTGCATAGCAGGCTGCCATGCAGTCAATTGCTTTTTCATATGCTACTTGTCTGACCTACCCGTTGTTTGGCAATACCCATTCCCCCGAGGCTGATCCCCCTGCAGTCCCACGGGGTAAGAGCAATTGCTGCCTCTGTAGAAGTGTCTTATACCAAACCGTGCAGGCTGGTTTGGCCATGTGTTCTGTACTTAATGTTACTTGCAGGTGTGTACGTCAGTCATGGTCTCACACCTCCGGCAGCGCACGTAGCAGCACCAGACAAACTTACATTCACACCTCTCCACGTGCCTGACAACATGAGTGTTGTACCCACGCCCACAGCACAGGAGGTTGCAGCCATCAGGGCCATCTGAGGTGCGGTTGCATTCCCGTCCCTGAGTCCCGGGGATCCCCAGTTTTTGGTCTTCCACACAGTAATTGGGAGATTTGTTCACATACAGTAAGTCTTCTTTCCCGATTGGAATTTTTCTCTGGCTTTTCTCTTTTCTGCGTAGCTTTTTTTTCAGTTTGTCTGATATTTGTATGCTGTTTTCATATTTATCCTTTAAAAAACGGCCAATCTTTTCAAAGGAGGACATGGTTTTCCAACAAGTTTTCACAGCACAGGACCCAGAAACACCATGACAACGACAATCCACTGACATCAGCTGTGCTACAGCCTGAAAGCAAAAGGGAAATGGCATTTGGATGTGGTCTTTCATTCATTAGAATACTGCCTGACATCAGTAACACAGAAATCTTGAAGTGTTTTATACGACAGCTGACATTGCCCTTTCAGTGATGGATAAGTCAGAGCAGAGGAGGATATATACGCACGGCCTACCTGAAAGGTGAGGAGGGACTCTATCAGCAAGTGTAGTGATAGGATGAGGTGTAACAGTTTCAAACTGAAAGAGGGTAGCCTTAGATTAAATATTAGGAGGAAATTCTTCACAGTGAGAGGTTGTGAGACACTGGAACTGGTTGCCCAGAGAAGTTGTGGATGCCTAGAGTGCCGTATATTTAAGGACAGGTTGGATGAGGTTTTCAGCAAACAGATCTAGTAGAAGGTGTCCCTGACCACAGCAGGACAGATGGAACTAGATGATATTTAAGGTCTCTTCCAATCCTAACCATTCTATGACTAGCACTCAAGTTTCCAACTCTGGATCTCTAAAATAAGAAGCCCAACCTGCTCTTACACTTTTCAATGACAACAGCATAGCAATATTGAATCACAATAATGAAAGCTTGTATTTCTGATTGTCATTTGTGCTGGACAATTCTAAATTCCTGAAACAACTTGTCCTGTATTTCACCTCCCACAGTTGATTCCAAATGGTCCTCTTGCAGAATAGCCATAGGAGAAACAGGAATAGGGCAGGTACACATCGGAAAACATTTACTGAACAGATCTGTGCCATTTTTTAAGGGTACCTTGTGGCTACCATCAAGATCACTAAACATTCACAATACAGTTTGTAAACTAAAGCCACAGGAACATCTTGATGTCACACAATAGTGTCTGTGTACCCAGTGTGGTTCTGCATCCAAAGCAGCAGACTATACAGCCTAGAGGTACCTCAGGGCACATCTGTGTTGGAAGAGCAGGAGGATGCACTCATGTCTGAGCTCCACAGAACATATATCAAAGGAGACCTTATAGCTCAGCAGAGGCATTTTCAACTCAAGTGTTCTGGAGTAAGTGCTTCTCACAGGACCCTGTTCTTGTAGTTTAGTTATTACTAGTACTATAGTGAGTTTCTAGTGTTTCCAGTTGTATAATGACTCTATTTCAGACAATTTGATAGTTGCATTCATATCACTTTTATAACTTTTGATGTTTTATCAAAATTTCCATGTTTTAATGTTGTTACCAGCATTAAAATACCCTTTGAAAGGTAAAGCTACACCCATGCAAAAACAAGTGTAGCTGTCTGACTGGCAATGGGAATCTGCAGCCTGCATTAAGCTTTTGCAACACACAAGAATTTTGGCTCAGTTGATAGGACACCAAGCCTCAAAAACTTGGAATTTGTAAACAAGCAGAAACATTTTTATATAGAACTACAACTCAAATAGTCAGCAGACAATCAATATATTAGTTTATGGAATGTCTAATAGTCATGGTATAAAATTATGCAATTAGACTTGCAAGACTTCTCACTTCAGAGTTTAGAAAAGTGCACAGAAAATTGCTAAGTGCAGCATGATTTGTTTTGCTTTATCTTTCCATTAATGTACTCTCTGAAGCCATCCTGTAGACTCATATAAGCTATTTGTGTAACGGTGTGGAAAGCTAATGTTGCCATATTCCATTTTACTAACCTTTCCCCCCATTTCTAATTTCAATAATCAACTTTATTAAAAATTAACCCCAGAAGAAAGGTAATTTTGAAGTGACTTTCACTGATACAATGTAATTAACAGAGTGGTGTGGGGTGGGAATGCATGGCTAGAACAGGCAGATGGGCAGAAAGCAGAGACTGGCTTGTTGCAAAGCAGAGTATACAAACTGTGATCCAATTGACAAACTGTAACTGAAAAATTGATGCTTAATATCTTCAAGCTAAGCTCTCTGTTGGCTGGTACTGTTCTCAGCTGTGAGACAGGGACTGAAAGTACTTCCTTTGAAATGGGAACCAATGCTTGTAATCAAACGACCTAATTTAAGCCTCTGGTAAAACTGGTAGAACTATGCATGTAGACAAGCACATGTCCTGGCAGAGATGCAGCACTTAAAACCAGATTGTTCATGGGTCTGTTACCAGTAAAACTAATCTTTCTGATAAGCCAAGTTATTTTAATGTGAAAAAAACAAGTCCTGCAGATCATTTAAATTTCCACAAGTGGAAAAGTGAGCAGTATTCTGTATTCTGCCACCATTAACAAAAACAAAACAAAACAAAAAACCTAATACAATAATAGTTAGTCCATAGTGTCTGACTCCCCTCATCCTTTTCTATAAGCAGCCGAGGTGCACAATTCACCTATGTATATCTAAGTACACTGGACATTACAATCCTAAAAGATGATGAATATATATCTTGTGGTAGAATAAGGAATGATATTTGTATCTTCAGATGTTTAGGTTAGTATCCTAAACAGTGGACAACTTGGTCAAAGAATCCTTGCTGTTTTAAGTTCAACATACCTTGAATATACCATGAAATGTAGAAATGTAAAGTAGAATTTTGTGTTGAAGTGGGAAAGGATAACAGAATACTGAACGTAATGGTTCTATTAGTGTGTCCAAACAAATGTCCCTGGAAGGCTACTCTTGCAAGACAGAATCAGGAACACAACAGTATTTATTACAAAAGGTCATAAGATATCAAAATCTATGGCAAAATATCCTCCTTTTAAGCCCCAAAACGTGATGGTCAACATTGTCCAACATCTCCTAGTTAGGGATTTTGAAACTACAAAAAATGAAGAGTTCTGCTAAACTTCAGCTGATACTGCTGCTAGAAATTCCAAGCACAATAAACATTCTCTTTCACTCTGGACAGTAGTAAAAATATTTGCTTTATCCTACAGTTTACCATAAAATTACAAAATATTTATGCACAGAAGCTGACTACATACTTTGCATATTTTCTTCCAAGATAATAAACAACAAATATACCACTGATACAATATCAGTGAAATAAGGTCTTCTGGCCTTACAGGCCTGCAGCTCATCCTTTTTTAAAAGAAAACACCAGTGTCTTGGAAAAAGGAGTGTATGTACAGAGTGCCACAAATAAGTCTGTGAGAGCGTACTCGGAGAGCCTTGTTGAAGATCTCAATATTGCAAAAAGCCTGAAATCCCAAAAGGTCCTAAAGCCTAATGATACTATTGGGCCAGATTCTACCATATTTCTGATCACTACAACTGGTATTATTTCTACAGTTTCTACAACTGGTTTCATGAAGTTATGTACAATAAGAGGTACAACTCAACATGACTAGTAATAGAAGATACTGCAGTTGCATGACATTAAAAAGGTGGGATCAACTATACTTTAGAGCATACAACTGAATCTAACGTAATTTGGTTCCTGTGGAAAATACTGTTCATGGAGAATGAAGACTTGCTTAACTACTTCCTCCAACCCTTTGTAGCTCAGTGTTTGATAATCAATTATATTTGACTGAATACAGTCTTTCCCTTTGCTGGTCAGTGCTGTCTCCATGACACTGTCTGTGCAACCCCTATAGATAAGATCAGGGAACTGATCCAAGTTTAAAGAAGGCAACACCCAAAAAAAGTTTCTCTTCTAGACTCTGTGTGTGGGGTTTTTTTAAAGCTGATGGTTCTTTCATACAGTTCACAGTGCAAGATCCCAGACAGTCATACTGGCACACTTGCAGCAATGAGTATGAAGATGGTACAGCAAGACCGTAAACAAACACTGTCAATGAAGGCAAAAGGACAGCAAACTACTGCTGTGGGTAACATAAAGCTAAAGGCAAACGAGAGAACAAGAGAAGATCTCTGTCAGTGCCACCTAAACTCAGAAGTCACATATATCTTGCTCTTTGAAATTCATCTGGAGCTTTGCAGTCTTTATCCCTACACTTCCACTTTCACCCTAATGAAAAAAAAGGTCACTGCCTAGTGACAAACATAGGTATTAAATTTTAAAATGTTATCTGTACTGTATATTAAAAATAATGAAATTAGAAGACATAATGTTCATGATTATCTCCTCCCTTAATTATCTCTCTCTAGCAATATGATAAATGACCCTTTGTTCTTTGTCTAATAAAATAATCAATGTTTTGTTCCTATTATTATCATCCTCTATGGCCCAACACCAACTGCCTTTTCTTGTAAACTGTAAAAACTAGCGTAAAATAAAATAGTTTGTGATGATACCACCATGGCTCTTACAATGGCTCACTATGGCTATTCCCCATCTATGGCAGATAGGAAAGCCTTTTTCAGTAGAATCTACAGATGCTGCTTCTGGCTTATAGGAAATTATTGAGTCACAGTGGAGTCCATCAATACATGTAGTCTAAACCAGAGGGCCTCTATTTATTTTCTTTAGTTATAGGTGTGTCACTGAGCAAAGCAGGTTTAATGCATTATGGGGCCAGAGAGAAACATTAAACATTAAGAACTCCAAGGTAAAGCAAAGAAGGCAATTTTAAAGCAAGAATCAGAATCTCTATCTCTGCCATTCCAGATGTTGGGGCCCAACCACTGTATTACAGATTCATATCTCCCTGTATTGGTTGCTTCTACCACTATTTATTATCCCTTGCAGAACAGGACAGAAGAACCCAATGCCACACTCTACCACACATTTCCCCTGCAGCTGTGAATGTGAAGTCTTTTGGGCTGAAGAAAAGCTATCCAAAGCCACTTCCTTCTCACTTCTATGAGAGTGCCCTAACATATGGGGTCCTTTAGAACAAGAGATGCCATTTCCATCTCATCTGTTAAAGGCAAAAATCAATTATTCATTTCCTCTCTGCATGATTTTTGCTCTCAGCTGTGGACTCCAGTCTGTGGATAGTTAACTATGCCTCATATCTACTCTTCTTGCTCATTCAGTATCAGAGAGAATTAAAAATGCAGATAGGATAATAACAGAATAATCAGTGAAAAGCTGTGCTGGTACCAAGATTATTTGAAGGATACAGGATAGCTAATATATATTTAAGATAGGTCTGATTAGTAGATCAAATTCTTATTTTGTGGATTCTATTTTGACCTGTGGAGTTCAGTTAAGTAAAAAAAGCTCTTATTCCGAGTTTATACAAGTTTGCTTTGGCAGTGTTAGTGATGTTCTTGCATTGGCCTCATCTATGCCTACAGTGAAGGACAGGCCTTGTCTGGTTGATACCTTTTTGTCAATGAAGGCAAAGAAGCAGTTGCTGCCATTTCTGAAAGATGGCACATACCTGCCTCCCAGCCTCGTTGTTGTGCAGGTTCATCGCTGTCAGTCCACTCCTGCTCTTGCCTGTTATGTTCTTCATGGGCACATCCAGGAACTTTCTGCTGAATGACATTCCATAGTGGATATCATCTGAGCAGCCACCCCAGTGCCAGCCCTCACTGGCTGAGCCACCATGCCGCAGGTTCATGTCACAGGAGCACTCAGTCATGTTGCCAGCACTGCATGATCGTGTCACTGAATGCACAAGGCCTGCTGATGTCACTGCATATATGAACGCTGTCTCCTTTGTGCCTGTAAAGCAAGGCATGAATATGGTACTTCACATCTCTGATTACCTTCCTGGCAAAGGTGTAGAGAGCGGTATTACATCTAGGATATTATTAAAAGGGAACAGTTACAAGTTTAAAGTTGTCAGAGTGTGGTCTGTAGAGTTAAGTTGTTTAAAGCAGTTGATATCCTCATTTGAAAAAAAAAGGACTTCCAGACCTCTTCATATGACCATGCTATTAATGGTTGCATTTCTGGTTCCTGATACCATGAGAATTTTGGTAACTCCTTTCTGAATATGGGAACTATATTTACCACAGAAACTTTACCTTACTCAAGCTCGTTAAGTTTTAATAAGAAATAAAAAAGTCAAACCAGCATCCAACCACACCCTAAACGCCTTAACTCTCCACACTGCTTTTCACTACTCATATTGATTTGAAGAAATAAAGGTTAGTTCAGATCTTGGAGGAGGAACTGTCACAATCCTGGGTTACTTTGGTATAGGTCCAGAACCTACCTCATGCTAAATTTAGCAAACATTGAGATTATTCTAGTTCACAAAGGTTGCAAACATCCCCAAGAATCTTAAACCAGGCACAAGGATATTCAGGTTATGCACTTTTCCTATAATAAGTTGGCCATGGGAAAGACAACAGAGTAAAAAGCCTTTGACTGTTATACTATATCTCAGAAGAATCACAGACAGACCTGCCTGGGCATCTTAAGCCAGTCCTATTCTGAGACTTCTGGCACAATGTGCTACAGATTTTTAAGCTGTGTTAAGCAATGTATACTCTTTTAAACAAACTGAAAATCAATGGTTGGCCATTAGCAGCAGCTAAAATGTACATTGACTAATTTTCAGCTTTGCAAAAACAATTTGTTATTTTCAGTCCTCTAAGCATCTGCTCAGGGGCAGCATAGTTCCTGTTTGTATTAGTCTATGGTGCTGGTTCTATCACGAAATGATCCACAGACTGTAGTGATGCCTTGTATGTTACCACAGTCGCTAAATTCTGGGTCTGCAGGAGCCAGAATTGGACAGAAGGGCTAACATGCAATATGTATGGCTATGGCAATATGCACGGCATGGTAAACGGCTGCCTGCTTTTTTTCCTTTTTGGAATATGCATCACATTTTATTGCTCATACTGTGTTTTCATGGTTAATATTTGGGAGTTTTCCAGTTTTGCATTGTAGTATAAAGCAAAAGTTTTGCAAAGACAAAATCAATTACTACAATACTTAAGTTCACATCCATGGCTATGCTGAAATGATTGAGCAAGGATGCTCAAAAAGAAATTTAAAAGATACTTTGATGCTACCATTTGATACAAACGAACTGTCGCTGTTTCAGTGTGAATTTCAGCATTTCCGTTATTAGTTCACATAAGGAAAGCAGCTTTGGTCTCACTGTGCTGAACACCACCACCTAATTGAGAACATATGATGCGTTTTAAAGCAACTTGCATTGCATATAGTGCTGTGAGCATATTTCTACCTGCAATCAAGTGACCTTTTCGAAATACTACATGTCATTACTGCATTCATTTAACAATTATGATATAAAGGCATAAACCCTACTTCAGTCTAAGAATAACAACATTTCAACTGAGTTAAGTGGATCTAGTTAAAGGCACTGTCATCCGCGGGCGTAAGAAGCAAATAAATTGCAATAAGCAACAATGATTTTGGAAAGACAATGGCAGGTTTTGTCTGCCCGGAGCGTTTCGTGTACCTGTGCTCCCCTCCCGGGAAGGATGGGGAAAGGGCCTGTCGCGACCACACTCTACCGGCCAGTCCCTGCGCCCGCTCCGCCGCCGCCCGGCCCGCGGAACCCCTCGCCCCGACGGTGGGAAGCCTCTCCCTGCTCCGAAGGCGGGCGCACACGCGGGCCGGTGGCCCCCGTCGGGGTGGACACTTACCGCTGCTGAGTTGGTGCCCGAAGACGGCGGCGGCGGATGGAGCGGAGGTGGCAGGAACAGAGCCTGCAGCTCCACGGCGGACGGAAGGCAACGAGCGGCAGTCCCAGCGCTCGTGTCGGAACTGGCTGCGGCACTCCTGGAGGCCCAGACGCGCTCCCTCCCGGATGGCAGGCACCAACTCCGGCTTCTGCTTGCACAGCTCCTGCTGCCGGCGACTCAAAGGAGGGCTGGTGCAGCCCGGTTTCTCCGTCCCGCCGGCGGCGGCGATGCCCAGCCACCTGCAGAAGCAGCACCCCCGTCAGCGTCCTGCTCAGGCAGGCACCGGGGAGCGAGCGCCGCGCAGACCTCCCTCCCCCGCCCGGCTACTCACATCCAGGTGCCGGCTGCGGTGGCGGGGCAGAGGGCGAGCAGTAGCGCTGCCCGCAATAGGCATGCTCCGACAGGCACCCCGCGCCCCATGCCCGCCACATCGAGCCCCGCCGCGGTGCCGCTGCCCGGCCCTTGGGACAACAGGGACCGAGGGCGACGGTGACTGGGAACGCTCCCCCTGCTCGATTCTGTCTTCCTCTGGAGGCACGGGGCAGCTGGCGAGGGAAGCCTAGGCTGTCGGAGGTTCCTCTCGGGGCGGATGGGCGGACGATGAGGGCGGCAGTAGGAGTAGCATTGAGAGCACTTGATTCCCTTCAAGGTGAGAAAGTTTGATGTTTCTCCGGCTGCGCCCCCTGCTCTGCCACCCCCTACCGCGCATTGGCCGCCCGAGGGCCGGGGCGGGGCGCGGTGAAGGTTCTGCACCTATTCGCACAGCCCCACTCTACTCAGTATAGCACTTTACCAGACCGCTCCGCCGTGTGTCTGGCTGGTAGCGGTACAGCTGCTCGCCAGCCCCTCTGCGGTCCTGCACCTGTCCTCTCCAATGCGATGAACTGGTAGCGGCTGCGAAGGGTGCTGGCGGGGGTCCGGGGCAGACAGGGTGGGAGCTGCAGGTCTGTAGTTATTATATCCACAGAAAGAAGAGAAGGCTCAAAATAATGCTTTTAATAAATCTAATGCTTTAGGAGTGTTAACTAAATGCATTCAGAGCCAGCACCAGTAGTCCAGCATTTGCTTGCTACTGGTAACTTAAGCAAATCAGTCTTGTCAGCTACTACCTTAATAATTGTTAGTTGCTCCTTTTACACGTTAAAAGCCAATGAGTCGGCTAGCACATGATGAAGACCTGACATTGGCACTCTGGACTCTCAGGTCTTCTTTGATCACAATATATTGCCACTTTCTTCTGTGGAAGTTAAACATCTGCACTAAATATTATTATTATTAATATTAATAATAATAATAATAA
>VWZI01022215.1:29694-76552 GCA_013396835.1 Psilopogon haemacephalus
AAAGTTTCCATTACTGTTACCCTTCTGGTAAATTTAGAACTTGAAAGATAAAGATATACTGCCAGAACCAAAACAAAATAATAAACTGAATTTGAAGAGCAAAGCACAAATAATTTCCACCTGCCTTTAGCAACATGGATGATCTGTAGTTACAGAAATTGATAATGGCTAAATTTAATGCAACAAAGTTAGAAGGGAAGCCTAAACAGAAAATGTTAATTGATCATATGTATTAAAAATGGAGAGGAATATATTCTCAGGTCTAGTTATAGACACCCCCAGATCTTTCAAATATTCTATATAGTCTCTATTTTATATCTCTGACTACTTTCAGGGAATAAATGGCACTATTTTTACAGTATAAATAAAGTGGGAAGGTAAAAGTCTGCTGAATCAAACTATGTCAGACCATAATTATGTCACTTAGACTTAATGGTGTCTAGTGGATCAGATCCCTGTGGCAATACTGAAAGACAAGATTTTATTGTACTATTTGTGGCTGTAGAGAGGCTGCACCATAACTTTAAATTTACTTGCCTTACAAAAATTACCAAACTAATTTTTAACAAAATAATCAAATGCAAAATTGTTCCCCAGCTGGGGAATCTGAATTTCAGAAACTGCCCAGGAGCTGTGGAAATGCCTTTTTAATAGAAGTAAGCTTTAGGACACTTAAAGCTGTATGCCAAGGTGATGTGTTACAAGGCAGACTGCTTTACAGTAAGACTCCAGAGACCACTTACTTCAGCAAGAGTGTGAGAATTATTACAATGTACTCACCAAAATCCTGAATCTGCTCTGTTACAGCTTCGCCTATGTAAATTCAGGAGTCTCCACCTCAATAACACAAAACTTTGCTTCCTTTAGTACGCTGTCACTGTATTAGGACCAAGTAAAAAGGAAGACACAGCTGTGGGAATACACCATGTAATTTGACCTATGCAAACACAGGGGATGGAAGATAAAAGGGTAAGTAGGACTCATTTCTATGAGAATAGAGATTTGGTGAAAGTCATTTATGGGCGAACAAAACAAAGGAGATGAAGGAAGAGATGACCTAAGAGGTGTGCTAAGTCCAGAGGCTTGCTAAGAAGTGGAGGTCATTGTAAATAGGCTGTGTAGCACTCTCTAACCTTCTGAGTAAACAAAGTGCGCAACTTGCCTCTTCAATTCACTGTCAAGAGAGTCTGTAATCCGTTTGAAAGTGTCTGCAGCATGGGCACATCAGCATGCTCACAAAGCCTCCACGACTTATCCACCAAAATAATGTTCACAGAGACCACAGCTTCACCAGATGAGAACTGAACACTAGCAGGTGGGCTTGGCAGGCTAAGGTGGTATATGAAGATTGAAAAAAATTATCTCATTCAATTGTTCACAGGTGGGAAAGGAGGAGAATGAAAGTGTGGAACCCCAAAGAAGTGAGGCAAAATTATGGAGGTAGAAAAGAAAGGCTGAGAGAGTTTACAAAGGAATAGTTAATGAAAGGGAAGAAAAGATAAAGACTTTTGCTTTTGTAATAGAATAGGAATTACTTGTTTGCGGGACTTGTCAAGGTGAGCTGGGAGATCCCATGTATTTCTTGCATGATGTCATGTTCGTATAGAACATTGTGTGTGCATCCAGGGAAACTATGAGAAAATCTGAAGAACTTTGAATTTCAGATGCTTGTCATTTTCTGGCCAGCTGCAAGCCCTTTTCAGGGATCTTTTAAAATAAAAATGTGAACAGTTGGTGGAAGCAGTCTAGACATGAATAAAAGGACCCAGGTAACTGGTTCACATGGTGAAACTATGTGCAAGACATTAAAACACTTGGTTATCATCATCATTGACTAGATGAACATAAAATATTTATAGATCCAGGAAGCAGGTCCATTAATAGCAGTCAAAGATGTGGCTGTAACAGGGTATTTGCTCAGACACTTTCATAGTAGTTATATCTGTATCTGTCAATAACCTGGAAAGACACTGAGCACTTCTGTTTCTTCTGTGTCATGTTCTGTGTCTTCTCTTTTTTTCCTCCTTCAAAAGTAGTAAGATATCTGTAACAGGTTAACACATGAGAATAGATTAACCTGCCTGTTTCCCCCAACATAGAAGTGAGGGAAAAGTACAAACAAAAAACCCCTCCATGCTGAGATAAAGAGTTGAGATAATACCAAATAAATGAGATAATAATAACACAGTGCAGAATTATCTTAGACTATTTGCACAAAAAGAGCAGAACAGAAAGCAACAACAGACAGAAGCCAATGAGCTAAATCCCTACATCTCTCCCCTTCTGGCTTCCATCACAGCTGAAGAGAGATGATACCCAAAACAATCTGAACTGCAAGCCCCGTAATACTTTGCTCCATCCAGTGCTTTCGTTTTGAACCAGTCGTGAGGCAGGATAGTTTTGAATAACAGCACAAATCCAGGCTGGGTGGTGAGTGGCAGGAGAGCAGCTCTGAGGAAAAGGACCTGGGGGTCTGGGTGGATGAGAAGCTCAACATG
This sequence comes from Psilopogon haemacephalus, assembly GCA_013396835.1. Lineage (NCBI taxonomy): Eukaryota > Metazoa > Chordata > Aves > Piciformes > Megalaimidae > Psilopogon > Psilopogon haemacephalus. The sequence continues at coordinate 32,193 of VWZI01022215.1, forward strand.
AGCCAACAGTGTGCACACGCGGCTCAGACAGCAACTGTGTGCTGGGCTGCATGAAGAGAAGCATTACCAGCAGGGCAATGGAGGTGATTCTCCCGCTTTACTCTGCTCATGTCAGACCCCACCTGGAGTACTGTGTGCAGTTCTGGAGCCCTCAGCACAGGAAGGACATGGAATTGCTGGAAAGGGTCCAGAGGAGGGCCATGAAGATGATCAAAGGGCTGGAGCACATCTGCTATGAGGATAGGCTACAAGAGTTGGAGCTTTTCATCCTGGAGAAGAGAAGGCTTCGAGGAGACCTTATAGTAACCTTCCAGTATCTGAAGGGGGCCTACAGGAAGGCTGAGGAGGGACTATTCACAGGGTCTNTGGATGAGGTCTTGAGCGACCTGATCTAGTGGGGGGTGTCCCTGCCTGTGGCGGGGGGTTGGAACTGGATGATCTTTAAGGTCTCTTCCAACCTAAACCATTCTATGATTCTATGAACAGTGGCAAATATTCAAGTTCACCCATGACAATATAATGTGTGAATAAGCCAGGGTTGATAAAGATTTCTGTCTATTAAGCATGGCTTACACTACTGTCAGTATCGTTGTATGGTGAGAAATAAGCTGCAAATATTCCGTCTGAAGCATACAAATGAAGAATAAGTCCCTCAAGAATACTCAGTGAAATACTTTAAGTCACAAATAGGGGAAAATCTACCAGACCCTTTGTAAATCAAAACTTGATTGATTTTTCCTCCATTGTACATTGAAGTGTGCTGCCACTTGGACATTAGCCATACTTTTCACTTCAATAAGTTATCTGTGGCCATCAAAATCTTGAATGTGTCAAAGGACTTTTTCCTCACTGTCACTTTTCCTTATCAAGATCTTCTACACTCTGCATAGAAAGCCTTTGTCCAGCCAAGGCAACAACAACCTTGAATCAGGCAATCAATAGTCAGTCTGGTGATTTCACTTACAAATATCCCAGAAAATATGTGGCCAAGATAATGGAAAGAAGTAGGATCTTCTAGCCTTCCCTAAACCCCGGAATGAGGAAGAGTCCTGGTTATGGTGTAGAGAGCAAGGCTAGGTATTAAGTTCCTAAATGGAAGAAACTGAAGCAAGCCCATGACAGCAGGCATCTCTTCTAGACAAGAAAATTCTTGCTAGATGTACAAGTGCTGCTCTTGGATGATGTATAGTCCTCAGTTACTTTGCTTGTAAAAGGTTGCAGTGTACTACTAGTTGAAGTTCTGTCCCTCAGACCCTAGGAAAGAACCCAATTGCCTGATCAAAGCAGCATTGAAGGCATTATGTAAGATATGTATTTGTTATGGCATGGCTGAGAAAATGTCCATTCCAGACTGACTCCTATGGAGCAACATATCATCCATAAAACTTGCATCTCTACTGAATTGTAGTTAAGAGAAGAGTGAGGAGCAGGTGCTAACTTGTTCTGTAGACTCATTTTGTAGACTTCCTTGGGTGTCCCTAGGCATAGTTATACCTAGGTTGGGAACTTAGAGTTCCTAATTTGACCCCTTTTGTCTCATTTACAGATTTGGTTTTGTAGCATGTATTTTTTCATATCAGTTTAAGGATATTGCTTGGAAGCCAGATATTTAAACCCCATGAGCTGCAGGACAACCCATAAACAGGGCTTCTGCGAGGAGGAATGTTGCTTCTGTCTTCAGCTAACTTGTGAAAGGATTCTCAGCTCTGTCTTGCCTCCACCGCACCACTTGCATTTCCTTCCATGTCAGGGATGCTACCATTCTCTTACTGCTGTCTAACAGCTGCTGATTAAAATGCCTCAGTTAAATATCTAAAAATAAGAGAAAATCCATGTTCTGGTGCCTGAAAATAGTCTGTAGAAGTTGTCTTCCTTGACTTTCAGACAACAGACATGTTTTGAGTATGACTTCAGGCTCTGTTGCATACATTTCATAGCTGAAGGTGTGCTGTTTTGATAGCTCCATAAAGGCTTCAGTGCCGAACTGCTCTAAAAACTGAGGAGCCATGCAGGCAGCCAGCATTACAGGGTTATTAGACCCTGACTCCTTGTTACTGTACAGAAATGATGCAATGTGGAATTTAGGGACCAGTAATGGGTGGAGCAGTAAGACCTGTTGTGATTTAAACTTTTACTGTCAGCAGTCCCTTGTATTTATGCATTTTATAATAACTAGGCAGGGCACAGTGTACAAAGCATATTGAAGCTGGATTTTACAGTAGCTAATAGACACCATTTGTTGTAAAGTGAGCTCAACAAAGGCCCCAAGATGACAAAAACCTCACTTATAAATCTACACCAACCAAGTCCAAATTGTGATAATTCCAGTAAAAACTTTAATAGGAGACATAATCACATTATTATAGAAGAAGATGTGACTCTGATTTGCTCTTTTGAAGGAAGCCAGTTGTGGGCTGGATTATCCTGGTTTATCCTTGGCTGTAGGTGCTGTCCTAGACTGACATGTAGCACTATGTTTAGTACCACAAGCCTAAAATACACAGCATCTTTTTACTGTGCAGTCAGGGCTTTTCCAGTGAATGGATAGTGTGTAGGTACAAGTAAACACACACAGACTGTTCTGGTGCTTTGAAGACTGATGCAGGTCAAGATGGTGGTGACATTTGAAAGATGGAGTTTGGCTCAGTAAAGGCAAATTCCATGAAGAAATAAGTGCACATTAAGTACTTACCACAACACAGCTGTTTTATACTCACTAGAGGAAATTACTGCCTAGAGAAGAGGCTTGCTTTACTCAGGGGCTTGCACTCAGTAGATCTTTTGCTGTTGGAATTGACAAAAACACAGTAACAGAGATGTTTTGAAGATTCATTCTGAATGTGCAACAATCATCTCTCAGATTTCCAAAACTTCTACAATAGAAGAGAAATGCTTTAGGTCATCTGAAAGGAAAGCTGATGTAGTGTATAGCAGGCACAGATAGTCATAACAGTGAGGTAAAACAAGCCAGATGCAAGGCTAACAGGCACACATAAAGGTAAGACCATTTTTCATGTGAGCCTACAGAGGCTTGTTTAGCAGCTTGACTCTATGCCAAATAGCTCACTGCACCTCTAAGAAATTGCTTTACTCTAAAAAAGTAATGTGAAAGGTCCCTGGACTGCAGTCAACTTAATATCACACATATCTACATCTTCAAAGCATTCTCTTCAGCTCAACATAGCAACAGAAGCACAACTATTAGTGGTTATTTCAGTCTTGAAGTAATTGAATGCCCCACTTTGATGTCTCCTTAATACATCACAGAAGAGAAAAATACACCATATATTTGATGGTGTGAAAGAGATTACTCTAAAGATTAACATTTCAAAATGTATACTAAGTGTAAAAATAGCAGTTGTAGTCCATTATTTCAGCTACTTGCTCTTTCAGAAATACAATATCTCTGATAGCAGAGCTGAATTGTCAAGGCATTTCTATACAAATACGGAAATACTTTGTTTTATAGCCAGTTATTCTGAAGATGCTCACTGGGATGGACTTGATCATGGTTCTCATCTAAGGCTCAAACCCAAATAACTGTCCAACATCTATGCAATTATATGAGAAATGAGGAGTTATAACTCATTGGACACTGGTACATCATACTGCAGCTTCAGATAAAGTTTTAAGGGCTGTAAGACTAGCTGACGTTACTGCTCTGCACATCAGAGTAGCTGTAGCTTAAAACATACCCTAGTTCCACACTCTAAACTCCATGTGCTGCTGGGCAGACACTGAGCAGGAAATACCACTTCTTGGTGTACTTGTTCCCTAGGTTCCTTATTTCAATCCTACCACCAGTTCCAGGGCCACTCGTTTTGTTTCCTTTTGGTTTTCATTACTTTACATCTGTTTTAGGAAGTGGAACTCACCTCGGCAATTAGGTCCTTGCTGTTTTAATGGTAAGTAGTAGGACCAAAGAAAATATGTGGGGGTGAAATAATCCCACAATCTCAATATAATAGGAACACCTTAATACTTATTCAGGCAAAATGTCCCAGAAGATGTGATAATTCTATAGTAAACTATTGACAGAAACACATGTACTCTCATTGGAATTCAAACAGTAATTCTTTTATTGTCTTAATCTGTAAATTTTAATGTGTATGAGCAAGTGATGCTCCTATGTCAATCATTACTCTCAACTTTCACATCCTTTGATAGGCTAGATGTATTAAAATGTTAAATAACAAAAGTATGTCTTTATGTCTGTTTTAGTCTGCATTTGTTTAGCTTATTCTTAAGATTATATGGATTGTATTTATTGTTGGGAAAAAATATTCAAAGAACTCATTTAAGTAAAGATCAGTTTGCAAATTGTGCCAATGACTTTGTACAGATGTGCACACACACACATACACATATATATATATGTACAGTAACATGTGAAAAAAAAAGAAAAAACGCAGGAAAAAATTCCACTTGATACATTTGAAAAGTATCAGGATTTAGAAAACATTAAGACATCTGGGTGTACAGCACATGTAAACTATTTCGTGGTGAAATCAGAAGTGATGAATTGCACATTTGCTGATACAGAATAGCAAAGTCAGCTCTTTCATTGTCATCATTATAGGTGATGCCTCAGCAATAGGCTTTGATTAAAAAAAAAAAAACACCCCAAACATAAAAAAACAGTTCATGCCTTAAAAATATTTGATATTTGTGTACAGAAGAAAAACAGTAACAGCATGTGGATTTAAATGAGCTAAAAGGACCCTCAACTGTAACAGACTCAGGATTGTAATATAGCTATCATTGATCACCTTAATACCAAAAGCTGCTTTTTTGCATCTACCAATATTAATTACATGATATTACATCCTTAAGCACTAAAGCTGTGAAGCCCTGGAGTTCCAGACCCAAGATTATATATTACATTATTTCCATACAATTATATTCCTCAAATAATCATATTACTCAAAACCAAACACTGAGATTTTCAGTGCTTATGCACAGCTCCTGACCTGTCTTTCATGTAAAGCTTCATGCCAGGGAAAACCATACACAGAAATTCAAGGACATTTACTGTAAGCACAACAGCAGCATATTATACAGAAACAGAGATAATCACATTGTCTCAGAAAATGTAACATCATTGTGTAAATTAGGATCTTTGTCAATATAGTGGAAGTTCTCCTAAATTAGATGTATCAAATCTTCTTTTTGAGGATCCTCCTAATTAGCTAGGTAAGCCATCTCATCATATCTCTATACATCTTAATTGAAGTAGAAAGAATTTGTATAACTTTAGCTGTGCTGACCTTGAGGATCTTTGGAAAACCTAAATGTGGTCTTGTGAATTTCTGCCCCTAATTCTATATTACACAAAGGGCAGCGCCTTTCTATATTAATTATATATTACACAAAGGACAGTCCCTTTGTGTGCTATTAAGGCAAATAAGATGGTGATTAGTTCTGTGATATAATTTGTTTCCTGACATTGCTTGTGGCTTCTTTTCCCAAAGGCAGAAGAAGCTATTGGAGGATTATATGTGAAACCACAAAGAGTTCAGACCTTGGAGGGTCCTTCATTAGATTCATACTTACCGCATTCTGACTCCTTTCTCTAGTGCATGGTGGGGCAGATTAGTGGCTTGATTGCCTGCTTCATCACTGGATTTATAAAATTCCATAACTGGGTAATTTGTAGGAAGAGTGGTTTTCAGGAGTACCATAAGCCCATCATCCAGGCGCTAAGCCTAGACTATACTTGGTTTCCCATCAGGACACCACAAAGATGAATGAGTATGCTGCTATGAGTGAGTTAGAGGATAAACAGACAGTTCTCCACTGGGGATTCACTCAGAGTAGGCAAACATTTGTGATCTAGCTGGGCTACAGGATAAAGCTGGTGTTCAGAGAAGGTCTTATCCCTGCCAAGCATGAGATGCAGGCAGCATGTTCTTCCGCTGTCAGACACTCTCTATAACAGATTAAAAACCAGATCCCAAAGTGCTTATGTGTGCTTGCAAAGGGAGTATTCATCTGGTCATGGTAGTGGATTCAGACATGGGCAAGTGTTTTACAAAAATTGGCACATTCTGTAAGAAGTGGCATGGCACTTCCATACATGGAGAATATTTGCTTGGCTCACAGGCCAAAGTAGTCACTGAAGCACATATCTAAGCACTCTTCCTGCATATGGTCACTCTCCTAAACTGGGACCATAAAAAAAGTTATGTTGACATATTCACTGTATTTACATGTTACACTAAGACACCTATAATCGGTCTCAAGTCTAAGTAATAGATCCCTATCTTAGCTTTAGAACGTGCAAAAAATAGAGTAAACACCTGTCCCATCTAAGGTACAAAAGAAAGGGTGTGTTTTCATTAAAGCCACTACAGTTCAAAACTTGGTGTCATCAGGAAAATGCTAATAGACTTTTTTTTTTTTTAAATAGTATAAAACAATTTAAAGCTCTTAAATTGGAATGTAGCCAGTTTCCAACAAATACATTCAAATATTATAGCATCTCTATTAATGCAAAACTAGATAGTGCTGAAGAGCTAAAACAGTCCTTTCTGAATTGTTCAAGTGTGTGTATTTCTCTGTCTTTACTACCATTAATAGACAGTTTATTGTGCTACAGCTGTTCTAACCTTTGGCAACTGTTCAAATAACTTCCTGCCTTCTCTTCTTTGCAACCTCTATCTTCCATTTTGACACCACAGAGTTGCCAGGTCATATCTTGACTTCATAAAGTTTTAGGAAAAATGTCATATAGCTTAAATCTCATACGGTGTATGTTCAGCTAGCCAAAGAAGCATGTCGTAAATTCACCATGGTCCTTCAGTTGTCACTCAGGTAGTGGCTCTTGTCTCAGTCCAAGAGAGGTTATGCGCTGACAAACTCTCTCTTACTTGCACAGAGCCTGCTGAGAAGGATTTCAGAATAAACTTGATTTATTGGACCTCTGACATGATATGGGGACTGAGAATTTTTTTCATAATCCTGCAGTTGTGATGTCTTGCTTTGACTGCTGAAATATTTCCCCATTGTATAGTGCCTTGATAATGTCATTGTTATGTGTGGACTTTCTTCAGAAGGAGTAGATTTCACCACCTGCAAAAGAAGTGACATATTTGAGTGTCTGCACCTGGAAAGATACAGAGATGCGTATACAGAAGTGCTGAGACAGTTCTCCACAAAGCAGAGCCTGATGCTCTTCTCTTGAGCTGCAAGTTGCTCACAAACACTATTCTGATGGGACAACCCGTTATGTTACATACTAATTAAAGTGCAATATCTTATTCACTTAAGCCTTGAAATATAAATGTATACTCAGGTGGTTTAAGATGTAATGCCTTTGCATATTGGACTCCATCTCTTTTTTAGGAACAATTTACCTGAACAACAAAATTCAAACTTAGCAGCTTGACTATATATTTACCAGGGTTAAAAATAAACTCAGGACAGCCTTGACTTGCAGAAAGGTTTAGATCTTGTTCTGATCCCAAGAACTCAAGGAACGTATGGTGTGTCTCAGCTGTCTCAAGTTGTGCTCGGGGGAGGTATAGGCTGGATATTAGGAAGAAGTTATTCACAGAGTGATTTGTCATTGGAATGGGCTGCCCAGGGAGGTGATGGAGTTGCCATCCCTGGAGGTGTTCAAGAAAAGAGTGGATGGGGCACTTAGTGTCATTGGATAGGGTTGGGTGATAGGTTGGACTGGGTGGTCTTGGAGGTCTCTTCTAACCTGGCTTATTCCGTTCCTATTCCTATTCCTATTCCTGCTCCTGTTCCTATTCCTATTCCTATTCCTATTCCTATTCCTATTCCTATTCCTATTCCTATTCTATTCTATTCTATTCATCAAATGAGAATGTCTCACTCTCAGGTCTTGATGCAAACATTTTCGAGTTCCATGTTGAAGTGAAAACACTCATGTTTCTCCAAGGAGGAGTTATAGTGAAGTTTAACATCTTTTTCCCTGTGGCATCACATTGCAGAAGAATGCTCCTCCTTGGCCCTCCAAATATGTATAATGCTCTGGGATTATCATGTTTAATTTGTACAGAATGAACAGCTGCCCATGGTACCAATGAGAGAGAAAGTGAAAGATATGGTTGTCAGAAGCCTAATGACTGGGGTTATGGGCTCCTGTGAGATGTCAAAATTATAATCTTAGAGACCACACAGTCACTGATGAATAATGAAGCTTCTTCAAGAGAGACAAAACTTCAGGACCTTGACAGATACAGAATATAGGACCTCAACTCAGGCACTGGTAAATCCAGAGAAAGCAGAAACAGGGCCAAGTGGTTAACTTATATTTAAAAGATTGAATATATGCTGGATTGATATCTCTGGTGCCTATAATTTTTCTGCTGCTATCAATCACAGCAGACACTTAGAAATCTGACTTCATTTATTAATGCATAAATTTATGCAGAAGCATATAGGCTTTTAAATATTTACTGCCACTGAACAACCAAAATCAAAATCAAGGTTCATATGTAGTGAAGCTCATAGCAAATGGAACAAATCATTTACAGTTAAATGTGAGTGAAGAAATAACGTGTGCAAAGACTTGAAAAGCTGGGCAGAGAGCCTGTAAGGGAGTTGGATGAATTAGAAAGAGACCAGGAATTATCCATGTAGAAAATTAATACATCCTCTGAGCAACTTGATACAGCTAAGCCAAGGGCTGTTACTTGTTTTCATGCAGGTTCATTTTTCTAAATTAGTGCTTTAGATCTTACAACTATTTCAAAAAGATGCCACCTCGAACCAGTCACCCAAACTTCATTCCTGTTAGGCATAATCTCCCAGGAATGCAATCTAATGTTCATCCAGCAGCCAGTCACTAAGATACCAAAATCCCAGGTTTGCTAGTTTTTATGTTTTATGTGACCATGATTTCACTAGGAAGTAAGCCTAAATTTAAAAACATAGGTTCCATAAAAGTCTTTATAATTTCTGTTCAATCTACTTCCCCTTAAGTATTTGTGAAGAAATAACATAGAAGTCAGGTTTTGTGGTGGTTTGGCAGTATCCGCATATCTCCCCCTACACTTTGAAATAACCCAGGCTAGAACTCAGTTGGCCAGAAGTTAATAAATGAAGCTTTATGTTACTGCTTTGCACAATATACAAGCATATATTTACAATATATCAGAGATATTTACAGATATATACAGTAAAAAGGTCATACAGAAACACCACACCCTTCCCAGAGTTCAGAGCCCCGAAGAGGAGCTCCCAGCCACCCTACCATCTTTCCCCCCACTACCCATCTTATCCCACTGTCTGTCTTATGTATCAGGTAAGCGAGGAAGTTCAGCCAGGGGGATTAAGAAGTAGGAAACTGGTTAGTGGAGTCACATAGATCCAGCTAGAAGGCAGGGAGAGAGAGATGCAACAGCCCGAATGGCTCAAACAGCTCTGCCTTATCTGTGTTATGGGTTAGCGGGAACTCAAATAATTTATGAGTACAATCAGGAGAAGTAGCTTTGTTTGGCCAGTTAGTGAGAGCTAAATGAGAGATGATGAATGCGTTTCAGTTTTTGTTTTCTGACTGCACAGAGCATTACATGAAACAAGTCCTCCATTCCTGCATGACTGTACTTTAGTTCAGATGGCATTTACAGATGAGGTCCATCCTCTAGGATTTTAGTAGGCCATTTTTTAAGAGAAAGTGCAAAGCAGTATATTTGATCCATCTCGTTTGGTTTCCTAAAACATGAAAACTGCTGGTGTTTTACATAGTGTTCTTGGCGTTGTCCTCAGAGGCAAAAAGCCAGTTTTCTAGTGCAAACTGCTTCAGCACCTGATGAAATTCCACATGCCAGGATGTAGATATAAACTGATGACAAAACTGTTACAACTAATGAGGTATCAAAACCATTCAAGGGCTTTCTTTCTGTTTTTATTCAAGAATCAAGTCTGGTTTCTGGGGACTGACAGATTCTCCTGGGTGGAGCTATGTCTCTCTCAGGTACAATGACCTCTAAAGCCTCATTAACAACAGTTGTGTGAGCCAAATTCTCCCCTGATCCTCCCCAGAAACACATATTCTCTGTCAAGATTCCTCTGGCAGAAAAACAGGGCCAAATCTGCACATGAGCTCATATAAAATGATGGAGGAGTGCATGAAAAATGCTCATGACTGATCATGCCCTGATGTTTTCCACCCAGTTCCATACAAAGTATTTGAAATATTTCACTTTGAAGCTCTCTGCCTCACTGAAAAGCTCTGTGGAAATGATGAGCATCATCAATGACCCATAAAGACACCAACATCTGGGTTCTAGACAAAAAAGGGTCAATATAAGCCATCTGGGTGAAATGGACGGTGGCATTTACTCCATGGGCCTATTTGTCCATTGTATAAATATCTGCTTTGTGAATCACTCCCTCTTTTTCAGCTCTCTTTGTGCCTCTCAGAGTAGATTAAAGGATTGGTTAACTAACCACACCTGCTGTGTTTGGTCCCAAAGCAGGACGGACGACCACAGTAATGGGCTGAAAACACATAACCTGCTGAGGAGCTTCGGGTGGAAACCAGCTGTGAGGTTGACACACAGCACAGCTGTGAGGTCAGACGGGTCTGATAACGCTCCCAAACCTGTGGTCAATCCCAGTGATCCTCATACTGAAGCAGAATCCTAACTAGCGGCAGCTGACTGTCACCCCATTCTCTTTTGGGAATGCATTTGTTGTCCAATAGACAGTCTATTCACTATATCTCTGTGATATTTAAGGAGAAAAATAGAAGCCTTATAGCTGCTAGGGTATTTAAATTCTGCTTCATGTAGAGGTGGTTGCTGTGGCTGAAAATATAGTCCACTAGTTAGGCTTGCTATGCTAGTCCTTGCTGCAAAGCCACTCCGAAGGCTGTGCTTGAATTTTACTATCATCACCACCAAGTTTCAGTTTGTTTGGTTTAAACTGCTCTGAGGTTTGATTAATTACAGTATATTTTGTTTTCTAAAGTTTACTGTGGGTATCTGAAAAAGAAAACCATGAATGAGAACAAGCAACTTACACTTCTATTTGTATAGTCAGTCATTATAACTACTTTAGAGGTTGTGGTCAATCTGACCTCCCAAATAACAACAATAGGACAAGAAGAAACAGTCTCAGGTGGTACCAGGGAAGGTGTGTTGGGTTGAAATTACTCCCAAAATAAATCACCAGACTAGCTCAGAGGGTTTGGAAGCAAAATTGAGCTGTTTACAAAAAACCCAAACTAAAATCTAGAAGCATAAAATGCAATGAATATGTACAAAATATATTTACATCTATTTACAGTTCAGAAACAACACAAGGACCTCCTTGAATTGTTTGCCAGACCTCTGGACAAGCCCAGGATGGGCTACCAGCAACCTCCTTCTCCCCCTCTTTCCCTTTTCTTCCCAGTACCTCCCAGACACAATATGCCAGCAGAAGGTCAGGAAAAAGATAAGGGAGTAATGCAAAGCAGAACTACAGAAGAAGAAGTGAAAAGCAGAAGAAACTAGAATAGTTTATGCGGCAAACTATCCTAATCAGCAAGTGAATGGAACAATATAGACATAATTATTTTTCTTTTGTGTTTACTATTTTTTACTCAATGTCCCTAGAATTTTCCGATTCTTGTTTATAATTAAGGCACTAAGCTAAGCTATTAGTTTTAAACCACCACAGAAAGTTTAGGCTTCATATTATGAAAACATTTTCCACAGAAAGGGTTGTAAAACACTGGAACACATTTCCCAGGGAAGTGGGCATCAGCCACCATCCCTGGAGGTATAAAAAGGACACGTGGATATGGTGCTTAGGGACGTGGTTTACTGGTGGCATAGCAGTGTTTGGTTAACAGTTGGAGGAACTTGATGATCTTCTCCAATGAAAATGATTCTATAATTCTATTCTTCCGTGATTATCAGACGTGCATCCATGGTAGTAAGATTGGTCTTTTAATTTTAACCTCAATTTTTAAACATACCTAAGGTTCGATGCGAGTCTGCTGAACTGCTAATTTAGGAAAGTTTCAGACAAAAACCTGTGACACTGAAGTATGGCAAAAGATAAACTGGGTTCATGAAGAAGCAGTAGGGATATATAATGCAGAGCAAATACTGTAAGAACCTGGAAAACATGCAGCATGTTTTTATGTGGGTTATATTTTTGCAGAGGAGTGAGCTTGTTTTTATTTCAAGGAATAATCACTTCTCAAGCAGTTCAGCTTGTCCTTGGGCAGTGCAGCACAAGTGCTGCGCAAGAGCAGTGAGGCACAAGTGCTGCTGTACAAATAGCAATTTATTCAGGCCTAACTTTGAGTTATGAATACACATCTTGTATGCTTTCTTTGTTCTTAAGCAGCTGATAGTTAAAACCTCTCTTAAATACCGGGGAGTGAAATAAGCGTAAAACTATTACCTCATGGAAATGGCAGCCACACTTCCCTTGCAGGAATTCTTTATAACGTCCCATGGTGATGACAAAGGTGTCAACAACTTCATAGCCAAATTTTTTTGCTGTATCCAGAATAATCATATTTTCATTCCACAAGTTTTGCATGTCTGCCTGTATTCCAGATAAAATATTGCAATGTCTTGTCAGAATGACTCTTTGAAGGTTGTCATGGAAATGAACAGCAAAACTCCATTTTAAACAAAGCAATTACATTGTACTCCAGACATGGATTACCATAAATTCATTCTTGAAAACAGCTCTTACTCAAACACTATTGTAGACTTCTGCAGAAATTATAATTACTTTTCAGTAGTTCCTTCATAGGAAGATTTCAATGTAGTTTAAAATATAATTACTGGGTAACTACTTGGATAATATGAGGTGTTAATTAAAAAAAAATACTGCATTATATATACTATATAGCTATATATAAGTCATCTGTAAGAAATGGTAAAATTGGTCTTGTAGAGAAAATTGTCAGCTTCAAATCAAAGAAATTGAGATTGTTGTTTATAAAGAAGTATTGGGTCATGAGCAGCTTATAAATGGTTATACTGAAGAACAGATTCTTATTTCTCAACATAGTGCAGGAAGATGAGAAAGAGAAAAAACTTTAGCCATACATTTAACAAGGTGGTGGATTTGACACTGCAGATGGAAGGACTTTGACAGTAGCTGGGGTAATTCAGAAGTCCAAGACATCTAAATGACATGGATAATTTGGCATATGATTCCAATATTGAAAGGGGAAATAATGTTGCTTGTGCACTGCATTTAATTTCTGGAGTTTTTTAAGTTCACTGGATGAGAAACAGAAAATTATAGTCCTGGGAAGCCTTTAATATCCTATCTTCACCTCACGTACCTTCAGTCAAAGTTCTGATTCTTCCTCCTAGGAGAGAACTCTGCTGAAAACTGTGGTGGGAGCTATGACCTCTTTTGTGGTTGATGTCAATAATTTCCCTGCTGTGCCCTAGCTTGGTCACCCAGTTAAATTAAGGAAATGGTAGGACTCAATAAGAAGATATCCAGTGAGAGAAGGCAGATAGTAATAACTTAGAAAGAACATACAAAATCTTTCATGGCAGTCACTATAGCAAAAAGAAGGGTAGGAGTAGAAGTAAATCACACAGCAAGCACAGTAGCATGTTATGACCGCAAAAAGACATGGGTGTCAGTCCCCAGTGTGATTGGAGTGCTGCACAGAAACTATAAAAAGTAATAATTTTCTCTTTTCAACACCTGTGAATAGTTGGAGCATTACATGCAGTTCTGGTAGGCATCATTACTCCATTCTGCCCTCTGGCACTTCCCAGCCTCAACTCAGTCATGCATTTTATATGTGTTCAGTAGAGGACCATCACCCAAATTGTAAATAAAAGTATTGAATTGAAGGAGTTACGCAGCACATTGAAATGAGTCCATCTGTTACTTTGGGAGTCTTGGATAAGATTTAAATTGACTGTAACATCCTATTAGTGCACAAATAACAGGTTAGTCACTGGTACATTCCAGCAGCTCCCTAATGTTCTGGCTTCATAGGCTGGTCAAGATAGATTTATGGAAAGCCATGCAATGAAGTCAGACCAGTAAATCTGATCCAGCAGTAACCATGGAGAAAGCCTAGGAATGGCTTGTGCTTGATGTGGTACAAAGAGCAACCTGTCTATCCTCAGCTTGATTTCTCAATTTTGGCAGCAAACTTAATACTGGAGCTTCTTCTGGTTCTTGGGAACACGACAGTGTCTTGAACGCTGCTCTGATTTCAGCAGAATCCACAAAACAAGGCAAATTGCCTTGACTCCATATTAGCAAGCAGTATGAGCAAACAAACATTAATCTTCCTTTGATCCACTTAAAGCTCGCTCAGCAGAGGATGTAACATGTTTTGACCAGACAGCAAAATTATTGCTGAAATTACAAGTCTTCCATGAAAATGCACTCTAAAAGTATTGTAGCTTACCTGTGATAGCGAATGTATTCCATCCACTGGGAGGTGAAAGCCCATCCCTATGGATTTGATAATTACCAGGATATTTGATAAATTTTCCCTGTATAGCAAATTAAGAAAGAAAACAAAGTTTTATTTAACAGACACATCAGAGAGCATTGTATTTTTATTTTTCCAAAGCTGTCTAACTGCACATCAATGAGAAAACAAATGAAATTTCATAAATTTAAAATTTATTTTTAACGATATAAAAAAATCTGTTGTTTCTCTTAATTTATCATGTCAAGACTTGGATTAACATTGAGCACATAATATTACCTGTTCAACACTTTTTGGATAATTTGTAAATGATTGGAATTAAGCCACTGAACACCACCTACAATTAATACGGTCTGGTCTGTGTTCTCCAGGGGACGTGATCTGAAACCCAGAAAGGAAAAACAACACATGTTGCCTTAAAACAGATGGCAAACATTTTGACTGCATTGCATTGCATTTCAGTGAACTGTATCTGGCAACCCGATCAGAGGCCTGATGTAATTTTCTACTATTTTTCAACCACACAATGCTGTCTGCACATGTTACATTTAATTGTTTGCTGACTTTAATAGTAAGGTGCGTGAAACACATTTGTAAATAGAGCTACAATACAAAACAAGCCAGCAACAAAGTTTGTACAGTACCTCTGCAGCAGTTGTTCTAGTGCTTTTTCAAAGGTTGGTCTCTGGTTTGCTTTTATCCAAAACTGAGGGTAGTAGGAGTAACTGATAAATGTTTTTCCCTCGTTGATATTATGATAACATTTAATGTCATGAGTCTTTTGCCATTCCTGAAGAGTGTTATTCACTCTTTCTATTAGATAGTACATCATCCCTCTGTTAGTTGAGTCACCTATGAAAAGAATCTTTGGATAAAAAAAAAAAAAATTACTTACTAAGAAGTTGTACACTCTAAAATCCAAAAGCTAAGAACAGAATACAGACAGCTGGGTTTTTAAAACCCATCTCATAATGTTCAAGAAATACCACTCTGAGCTGCCAATTCTCTGTCCCTAACACCTCAGTACTAAAGTTCACCTTTAGCAAAATCTGTGTGATATAATTAACAAAAAGATATATCATGTGTTTCATAGATGAAAAGTATGGATTTCAGGTACTTAGTGGTGCACAATTAGCCCTGCATTTTTCATCCTTGTTGAGTATTTCTTATGCTTAAATTTACTTCCAATTGCTCATATGGAGCTTCTCACAATTGCTTGCAGTTTCCTGCTTCCATTCCTCCAGCTGTGCATGTGGTTTGTTCCTACACAGCACATCTTGAATAATGTCGGTCTTCAATAAATGTGATTCATTGGCATTTACACCAAACTAACACACAAATACATCAATTAATGCAGTTGCTGCCTTATTTGTAGAAAGGTGGTCTTTCTGCAGTTTCCATGTGGGAAGAAAAGGGGATTCTTTTGGTGGGAGAGAATCAGAATAGAGTACTGGCATGTGTGATGTGATCACCAGGAAGGGAGGCTTGAATGGAGTTGTCAGGATGACAGAAGTACTTCAAGTACTGGGCTACTCTGAACTTCCAAATGAATGAAGAAGTCACATTTGGGCTTGTTGCTACTCATTCTGTAGATTCCCCTGACAAAATAAATATCTCTGCATGTGGAGACCTTAGAGCTGGACATATGGATTTTTTAATGAAATTGCTCTATTTTTAGTGGTTAGGACTACCATTTCCTCCATCTAAAGACCACATGTAAGCAATAAGAGTCCAAAGGGAAAAAGAACTCAGGTTCACTGTGATTTGCCAATTAAACCGTATATGTCACCAGTTATTGCCACAGACACTGCAGCCAAAAGTCCATGTAGAGGAACATGAGTGTAAAACTGAAGTCAGAAACCCCATAGAGCCACAGCATACTAACAGTCCTTTTTCTGTGCAGCAGTATGTTGCTCCTACCTCCTCTGGCACTCAGAGTAGATGGCACTCTGTAAGTTAGGGTTTTCTTAGAGTTTTAAATTTAATTTGGGGTTTGATGTTTTAGCACTTAATTTTAGAATATTTGGTTACATAAATAAAATTCAAAATGTCCAAGATTATATGTCTAAGCTTCTCTTAGATATATCATGTGAAGAAAGCGTCTTAGACTTCTCTCATCTAACGCATCTCTATCTGTTTCCTTCAGGAATGTTACGGTTTTGGGAACTGATTTCACTGTCCACTATGAACTTACTGTGATAAAAACAAGGTACAGCAGTGTACCAATTGTGATTCCCACAGAACTGAAGCAGTTTCAGATTAACATACAGTGATATAGTGGCAGAGCCAAGAACCAGCATAACAGTGACTTGAACTTCCTATCCCTTGCCAATTGTGGGGTGCAGAGAAGCTCTTGATAGATTTTCTATGGTAGAAAATAAATTAAAAGAAGCACTGAGCACACTAGCTCTTTTACCTTCTGTCCTTAACTTCTCAAAGGTGATTTATAGAGTAAGTTCTTAAACAACTCTTTTTCTTGCTCATGCTGCACAAACACTTCACCCACATCCAAGAGAATTTCTAACTCTTTTCATATTGTATCAGAAGAAACCTCTTTAAACCACACTTAATAAGATTCACAGAAGTCAAAGATCCTTAAGTCCTTGGAAAGACTGGTTGGATAGTCCCTCTTTCCTTCTTTGACAGACAAAAATATACACACAATTATTTGCAGTTAGGAAGGCAGTCCATGATTACAATATGCCCTAATTCTAAAGTAGGCTAACTTGAGGTTTAAACAACAATTCTTTTAACTTGTAAAATCTCTTAATTTCTACATTCTATCTCCATGTCTTTTTAATCTCTATTTCATAAGTCTATCACTGCAGTGTCTAGATGTATATCTATTAAAAAATCAGTTCTCAGATATTAACAGCAAGGATATAATTAACTTGCTATGTGGGTGAGAACATTTCTGTAAAAACACAACACATCATTATGAGAAAACAAACAGGCTCTACCAGGTCACACACAGAGAGCAGTTGGAATATATCAGATTGTTTCTCTACTTCTAATATCATATGATGCCGTTTTGTTATCACTGCACATGGGGATTTCTAATTTCAAAAGGGCATATTCAGATCTTTTGTAATATTAATTACACTGACTTGGCAGATAACAGCACTTTTATCTCTACTCTTCATTCTGCTGTGACTAAGATTCTGATACATATTTTCTCCTTCTGACTGTGTTTGGTCTAATATAACACCCTAGACAGAAATAAAGGAGAGAAGCATAGTCAAGGGTAATGAGCATGGTGCACAGATGTATTGTTTTGCCATTGTCTAGAAATTTAAGTGTGACATGTCATTTAAAATATGTCCATAATCTCAAACATAGCAGAGCACTGAAGACTGGAATCAATTTATCAGTTTCTTTGTTTTTTTCCCCTCACATTATGTCAAAATTAGAGCAAACCATCTCCAATGTTAATACTTTAGCATTGCAGGGTTTTGCAGTTTCTACATCTACACATGCAGACACACATTAGAAGTGGATCCATGACTGAGTTTTAAGTCTTCTCAGGGGTCCCTAGCTGGCCAGGTCTGCAGATGGGAGGACATTACATGCAATCACTTAGAAAACTGGTGCCATGGAAGACAAGTTGGGTGTGATCACACCTTGTGGTAGTTTTTGTCTGTAAATGATGTGATGCTGGATACTATAAAAAACAGGTTGGCCTTAGGATAGTGCTACTGTTGTCCTGATACTCTGAAAACATGAAGGGCCTATCAGGAGACAGAGCAGATTCCCTTAGAGTAGTCTGTAAAACTGAAAGAACAAGATTACTGCCAGGGCCCAGATATAAGTCTTTAACTATTATTATGAGAGTGATGAGACTGCACACAGGCCATCTCTGAAGGAGTAAGTTGTGAGTCTCAGAACGTCTTCATTTTCAGTCTTAAGTGAGCTTGTTTCATGGAGGCAGAGCAATAGATCAGGAAATTAGATTAGACAGCTATTGCTATTGAATGTTTGTGTCCATCTGGGAATGTACTTATTCCTAGGAGAAGATGTGGCTGAGAAGGATGAGCCAGGAATGAGGCAGATGACAACATCACATTGGTGAAGAATGCAGATTATTTCCCTAGAAAAAATTCTGAACACTCAGAAGTAGCTCTGCTAAGAAAATAGTCAAGAGCTGATGTAAATGGGGAAGAGAGAAATGAGGCAAAGTGGATTTGTGATTGTACACAAAACCAGAACAAAAGTGTAGAAAATCAGAACAAAGTGTAGATTATCCTCAAAGACATCTGTCAATTAAAGCAACCTTATTAAATTTCAGTCATGAAGTCTTTAACTGTACAAGTAGATATGAGCTACACCACATCTGCATAACTATAATCAAGCAGAATGGTTTAACTCAAGCTATGCCTTTCACAGCGAAATCACAGCATTGTTGAACAATATGTCATTGAAACTAAGACAACAGTATGTGACATCTACACTTCCTTCCTCTTAGCCCTGATAGAGACCTCTGATGTCTGTTTGTAGTTGTCACAGAAGAGTATCAGTGGTCACACTGGAAATTGTGCCTGCTGGGATTCTGAAGTGAATACACTTCCATGAACCCAGAGAAGATCTCAGCTAGAAAGATAAGTAGGTGTACATTCTTTGCAGTCCAATGCATTCCAAGCTGATGCATGCATAGCATATTACCAGCAAATCTGCACACAGAGAGCAGCTGCTCATTAAGATCCAGCATCCAGCAATCTGCATCCAGCAATCCACTTCTAACTGTTGGTTCAGCCATGCTGTGAGATGTGGAAATCCTGGAAAACTAAACAAATTCTTCCTTTTATTGTCCCTCAAAAAAATAACTAAATGTGGAAGAAGACGATATTTGTAGGCAATTCTATCTGCTTTTAACTGTCTTTGTGCAGAGCTGGGCATGCACATTTTGTTGTTGTATGCAGGCCATCATCTTTTGAAGCCCACCTTTTTCAAGTCAGTTTCATTTTCAACAAATGCTTGGAAGACTCACAGGCTAAAATATAAAGTGGTATTTGGGCCCAGGAAGAAAACTAAGTTCTTCAACCATCCCAATAGCTGTGATGAATTAGAATATTCATTTGTTGTAGTTGAATGTGTGGCAGCTATGGCCACTTTCTTTATATATATATATATATATATATATATATGTGTGTGTGTGTGTGTGTGTGTGTATATATATATGTAATTGCATAAACTTGCTGTAGCTGTGTGTGCCACATGACGTTTAATGTGATTTGAACAAAAGCCTCTGTATTTAGCTCTGTGACAATAAGGACTAAAATCATGGTTCAGGTGTGTAGAATATGGCATATCTTGTTTTCTTTATAGTCTGGCACAAAGATTAGCCATGTACTGTTCAGGCCAACAGGGCATCTGTCTGCAGGATGACTAAGTGATCAGACATACATAATGTTCTACTTTACCAGACAAAGAACAAAACTTTCATGCAGACAGATATTTTCAGCGTCTTCTGATGCACACATTTTGTGTGCAAAATTCCACTATAGCTTAAACGCTTTAAAAGATTGTGTAAGCATATTGGAATTCACTTCTTAACCAGAACCTATCATTATAAATTAACTACACTTAGGAAATTTAAACACCTCTAAGTCTGAAACGGTACTTAACTCTGAAATATTATAAGTTAAAATTCCAGTGTTAACAGCTGGATTTTAAGTACCTTAGTAAATATTGCCTTTTCATATTTCCTGTTCTTAATTATACTCGATGGTACTTTATTATAAGGCTAAACTCTGAGCAGTATTTCTCAATGGTAAACAAAATACATATCCTCCTTCTATTGAGGTCAGCTTTCTGTGTGCTCCTAATTGGATGAATAGTTGCCTGTTAAAATTTCTTTTCCTTAACCCATTTTTCAGAGTTTTTATACAAAAATCAAAGGATCATGTCTTAATAGAACTGTATAAATGTTACAGCAAAAATTCATTAGTCACAGTTACAGAGGATTTTGTTGATCCAATATAATAAAGATGCAATAATTTTATTATGATTGCCTATTCAAACATAAAAATGGAGTTCCCTAGGAACAACATAGCCTGCATTTTGTTACCATTACTTAGAGTTTAAAATTGAGAAGAAAGACTGCAGATATTAAAATCTGACTGAGTGAAAAACTACTCAGACAGAATCACCTTAGCCTCTACACTTCAAAATTTTCCTGTTTACTGTACCTGAAATGCAAACCTATAACAGACTGGTCCTGATTACACTTCATAAAGCAAAATAAGGCCTCACAAACTGTTTAAGTGGATATGTATCATTTCTCATGTCTCCGGCAATCTGAGTGTTATTGTTTCACTACAGGTGGTCTTCTGTTTTTATGAAACAGAAACAACTTAGCTCAAACGTGGCTTTTTTATGGATACAAACTAAAACAGAAGTTAATGATGGTGAGAAATCAATTGGTAGTCATAGCCAGGGAAAATTAATTTTGGTCACAGAGAAAGAAAATTATAATTTTAGATGGGTCTTGAAAAATAAATAAATTTTAATATAAGACACAAAAGGAGCCTGAAGGGTTTGTTTTTTGTTTTGTTTTTATTGTAAGGTATTTTTGAAGGCTTATTTATGATGCAGATAGGAAAATAGTGCTCTGTTTGAGTGACCATAAACATATATCAGAAACATCAACAAATGTATAAAAGAAATTAATGAGCAAGAAACCTATTTGAATGCTGCATTTTATTGTTGCTCTGTGAATAATGATAAAATAGAATGATTGCACTTAAAGATACAGTGATTTTACATGTGCTGGATTTCAGCTAAAAAGAGCACTTTACACCTAACTTCATCAGGTGGGGAAGAACACCCAGATGAGTGACACAGCATAGCAGTAGCTAACGCATTGCATGCTTCCCTTCATATTCATTAGTGGTAGAAAGAGAAATATCTCCAGTGTAATTAAAAAAGTATTTGTTCACAAGAATTATACCTTGCTAACTACAAAATATCCCCCTTATAGAAGATCCAGGTTGTTTATAACATACATACAGTAAAAATGGCAGATAGAAGTCTATTTCTGTGAGCACCTGAAAAAAACGGTCTTTCTAGTACATTGCTTATACTGTGTAGACTAATTATGAAGTTGGCCTTAATCACAGGCAGAGTCAAGACCTCATCACCCAAACAGAGTATGACTTTTAGTCACGTGACTTAAATATTCAGAAAATCTAGCTTAGTTCATAAGTTCTACTGACATGAGGGATTTGATCCAGGCTCTATATTAATTTACTCAGTGAAAGCAAAAATGCTATTACAAAATGCTATAGAAGGTTATAAACACTGCAAAGTGATGACAAAAGTAACATGAGAGGGGAAAGGTAAAGGAGAAATATAGCAAAATAGGATCATGTGTTAGAATGATGACTATGGAAGAATAAACCAGTTGAATAGATGTCTGTGTAAAGGTAACAGGAGCAATTAATGGGATTTCTCCTGAACAGTGAAGGTTATCAGACAACGACAGAAGACATTTTGCAAAAGATGCAGAATGGGAAGCAAGTGCAATTAGTTTTACACAGATTTTTCTTACATGATGTTACTGTAGATGACACGGGTTCTGGCTCTCATCTGACACTAGAACAGATCAATGATCTCGGAGGGTCAGAACACACTGAATTCTGAATTAAAAAATCAGGCTTAATTACATTCACTTCATATACTTGATCCTAATGGACTTTTTACAAATGCTGTCCTATTTTTGACACTGGTGAATGTAAGTGTTCATATTCAGGAGGTGGGAGTGTCAACATAATTCTTCCAGCCATACCCTGATAATCCACTTGCCTAGTGGCACATTGTGCCTCTTCTATCCTTCAATTGTCTGCACAAAGGGCATTAGCTTATTGAAACATCTTGACGTCTGCTGAAATTACAGACAAAAGCAAAGCCAACAAATTCTTCTATATATTCTTCTGTCATATGCACCTATATTGTTGATTTTTTAAAAAGAAAAATATGTTACAGAAACCCACAGATCTGTAGTAATGGAGAAAACCACAGGACAAAATAAAGCCAAATGGCAATTGTAGTACTTTGCGCAGGACAGGAAATTATTAAAAAAAAAAAAATTAATTGAAATATGATTGTTTTTGTATTTGTCTACATAGAAATGCTGTCAGATTTATCTAAATGCCATTTTTAGTTATGGTTTTCTCACCTAGACAATGCACTACAAAAATCTTTATAACAATTAATTACTTACTTTCTGGATACTTGTATCCTCAGTAAGGTACCTGAGCTTCAGATCAGAGCTCTCTCTCAAGAGTTTTACAGTCATAGCATGCTTATTAAGGAGACCTTGTATTTCCAAGCTTAGAAGCTTCACTACAAGAAAAGAATGCGCAAGAAGATTTGGTAAGATTAGTGTGCACAAGCAATGC
The DNA here is from genome assembly GCA_013396835.1 of Psilopogon haemacephalus. NCBI lineage: Eukaryota > Metazoa > Chordata > Aves > Piciformes > Megalaimidae > Psilopogon > Psilopogon haemacephalus. The sequence continues at coordinate 54,987 of VWZI01022215.1, forward strand.
CATGCATTAAGTATGCAGCAGAAGAAAATCAACTTGCATGTCAAGTGTGAGTCAAACTGTGACAGCAATGCAAATGCATGCTCCATTTACAGTCCTTATATACTCATTGTAGGTTTAACTGATACACACGTACACCAAAGTTCTTGAGGCTCTACTAGTGTGACCTAGGTTCCTATGTGAAATAGCAGCAGACAAATATGCCTGCATATGAGGCTATAATTGTGAATAACAGTTGGTTTTCACCCTTCTGGATTTTTCCATCTGAATCTTTTCCCAGTTATAATATAAAAGGATTTTTCTTGCATGTCAATCATTAAATAATTTTTTAAAGTTTCTGGATGCAAAATACCCAGGTAAATAAACAAAACTAAAATGGAAAGTCTTTTACATACCCTTTTGCCCTCTACACAGCGCTGCAGCTCAGGCTTAGCTAGCACAGAGTATTGGCAGCCATGGGGCTGCCATGTTATTTCTCTCCAGTCACAGGTCCTGTTGTCAGAACAGCTGAGGCAAGGGACGATCCACTGTCCTGGAAAACAGCAATAGGCTGTCAACACCTCCTCTGTACTTCCAATCAAATTTACATAAACTGCAGTTTTCTGATTCACCTACAGGATTTCATTATAACTTGGGGTTCTTTTGGTCTCTATAAATAGTCTCTTTCTGAGAAGCAAAACAGATGATTAGTGCTTGCTGACTTCTGTATTACGGATCCTAAACAAAGAACTTTCTTTTCTATGATAGCCTGATTCAAATCCTATTGTGATTGGATCCTATCCTCCCAAAGAGGAGTGCCATGGTGACTAGGATAGGAGGAAGACAGTTCTGTCTTTGGTTAGCTCCTGAACTACACTGCATCAAAAGATTAGAAATGAGGCATGAAACCCTGGTTATACTGGACTGCAAATTGAATGTCTCTGTGTTACCGTAAATGTCAAAGGAGCTTAGGTTTTGTCTCTACTTCTGCTGCTTTGCCTCAGGCTCTGCCTATGTCCTAACTAAGACTTTAGGCAGCATTAGATGCATTTTGCTGTTATAGTACCTCACTATCCTCACATTAGTAAGATGTCCAGTGGTGCAAGTACAGTTTATGACACTGCCTTAGCTCTGTAGAAGTTTGGGGTTTTCTTCTGAGAGGAACAGAATTCCTTGGCTTCTCTGAAAGTTTAGCTTATTTAAAGTGATGTTGCTGCTTTAGGTGGGAATTTGCAATTGTTCCCATGTGTGTTAGGGCTGCTATAAGGATAGGCTGAGTGAGCTGGGGTAGCTCAGTCTACAGAAAAGAAGTATCTGGGGGGAGACAGTATAGCTGCCTTCCAATACCTGAAGGGATATGACAGGAAGGATGGAGAGGGATTTTTTCATAAGGATATAGGGATATCTAGAGATAGGATAAGGGGGAACAGTTTTAACCTGAGAGTGAGTAGGTTCAGTATCTACTGAAGAAGTGGGTACTGAAGTTCTTCAGTACGAGGGTGCTGGGACTCTGGAATAGGCTGCCCAGAGAGGTTGTGGATGCCTTCTCCCTGGGGGTGTTAAGGCCAGGTAGAATGAAGCCTTGAGCAACTGGGATATCATTTGATTGTTACAAATTGGAAATGACTTTCCACAAAAGGCCAAACTATCCAGTTCCAGGTGGGAGTTGTGATGTATCCAGTTCCAGATGGAAATTGGCCACTTGTTGCCAGATACAGCAAGCTCCAGATCAAACCTCATTAGACACTTCTTGGCAATCTTTGCTTTATAAGCAGAAACAATCCTTTCCTGTTTAATATACTTGTCCTTCGAGACTACATCTCCTGCACAGTTTACATTTTAATTGTATATATTATTAGCAACAAGGACGTGAAAGCTATTTTACATTCAGCTAGATGCAGTATTCTAAAGAAGGATGTATCAGAAGAAAGATAATTTCTGTCACAGAAGAACTCTTCTGTGAGTTGTGCTTAGGCTTTCTAGTCAGGAACTTTATGTCCTCATACAGTAGCCTTGGATGAGTTGTGGTCCTAACTAAACCAAAGGGATGCTTCAACTGTATTGGTTATTATATGTTTGATTTGTCCAGCTTGGTTTTATGGTATCAATGTATGTAAAAACATGCACATTCTTTGGAATTGTAAATTGGTTTTTTTTGTGCTTACATTATAGAAGTGGAAATAAAATATTCAAATTGATAAAAATGTGTTCTTTTTCTAAAGTTATTTTTATTTTGAGTAGATAAACCCTTCCGTTTAGCATAAAGCATTTTAATTTAAAATAGTTTTGATGGAAGCATTTCAATGCATTTTTAAAGCCTGCATGACAATAACAAAAACAACAGTGAATCAGTCATTAGAAACAAATCAAAAAAAAGTCACAAGCTAGTTAGCCTGATTTTTTAAATCTGCATGTATTGCAAGTGATTAACTAAATTTATTACCCACGTGTACGCCCATAGAAAAGAGGAAACCTTGTTTCTGGCTTTACTTTGATGAGGTGCATGAGTTAATTTTCAGAAGAAAGAATATTAAGTACAAACCTTTCATGTCTCCAGCTTCACAGTTCTTAAAAGCAGTCTGTGAAATCGCTGAGAGGTATTCATGAGACAGAGGCTGCAAGCCACAAGACTCCTCTGGACGAATTCGAGAGCCACAGTCCTGAATTAAAATGAAATCTGTGAAAGTGACAGCACTGCACTGACTTTCAAATCCTTTTCAAGGACATTTAACGAGGAAAAAAGAAAGTTGTTTGGGGTTGATTTTTTCAATTAATTATTTCTTTGCTCTTCAGTATAAATATTTAATGTGAAATTTATAATCCTGTTTCCTTTCAGACAATAGTTTTGCAACTATCCAAATCCACAGTAAAGGTACAAGATACTGGAAGAAAAATGAAGGGGAAAATACATAACGTTCATGTAATGCTGTGTTGTCTCTGCTTACAGCACATTCTATACCAGTCTGCCTTTTTAAAGACTCACACATGCTTCACACTATTAATGAGTTACAAAGAAACTATTAAAATGGAAACACAGTGTTACTGGAGTGTGATAATTTCAAGAAAGGATATTCTTATAACCAAAAGAATAATAAACAGTAATTTCTTTAAAAAAAACCCCACCAACCAACCAACAAAACCCAGAACAAACAAAGGCAAACCAAGAAACCCAAAATAACACAACCCCAAAAGCCACAACCCAATATAATTAATTGGTCTTTTCTTTACTCAATTTTGCTGATTTCTATTTTCTGAAATTACATTTAAATTAATTTGGCATGCAATATCATCTAGCATTTCAATGAAATTATGACACATTTAGGATACTATGCCTAAATTGGACCAATAAACAAACTACAGATATGCCCTAATATCATCAAGGAGAAACTTGACAGTTCATAGGATATGTGTCACTGATGTAGATGGAGATATGAATCCATTCTGAAATGTAGTAACTATTGATGGGTGTGATTATGCAATCAAAAAGTGAAATAGCAGTCTCATTATTCTGCTTTAATTAAATTACACACAAACCCATAACCAAAAATCAGTGTGTCTCCTCTACCCATCATACAAGTGATGCCACGTGGAGCAAGTGAATTGCATTGATAAAAGCAGCAAATATTCAACCTAGCCCATGATGCAAGCAAACACATATACCTTTTCCACTGGTTCTGAAGGAATTTTTTGTGTACAAAAAGTCAGAGAAACAGTGGATGCATGTGAGTTCTTTTGTACAGTTGTCTTGTTCTCTGCTTAATGACCTATAACTAGAGAAAGCTGTTATGACAAAATGAATGATTTGATATTTTCTAGTTAAACTGTGGCACTGTTTTGGAGCCTCTGGGTCTAGAAACACTGTACAGCTATTTGACATTGTTACTTCAACTAATATTAACATCAGAAAGCTCCTACCTTGCAGTAAACCAATTTGAACAGGACTTTACAAGGAAGCCTGAAATTCCTGAATGTGCTGACATTGCTCTCAACATAGTGCCATAAAATAGTTTAACAGGGGTTTTCTTGCTCATACCTCTGCCTAGGGTTTTTAAGCAAACAAAGATCGATTTTGATTGCATTCCTTGGGCAATACCTTTAATGACAATGTCATGTGGCTGGTTTATTAGTAATCACAATCAACATGCAGATCAAACTGTCACCAATTCCATTAGAGTGTGTTGCTTTCAAAGTGTGCAAACCACAAATTTCAAAGGACACAGTTTGTGTTTCGCATGTAATTCACATTTAAAACTAAAGGGTCAGGAGAGATTATGAATCACTAAATAAGACATCTCTTTCATCTTTACTTTTGTGGGAATCCAATCCTTTATCATAATTGAAACATTTAACATAATGTGCAAAATTAATCTGAATCTCCAATGTGCAGAATATGAAGGGCTTTTCTAACTGCCTGCAGAGTTTAAAAAGTTTTCTTCAGGTGCTGCAGTGACATGACATCCTTCTTACCTTGCCCGAAGGTGAAACATTACATGATCTTAAGTGCATTTACAAAAGATCACTCGTGGCAAAGATAAGAGCCAGACATGTAAACTTAAATGATAGCTCCTGCTCTGTCTATTCTGTTTGCAAACTTTCATTTTCATAAGGCAGACATAAAAAGATCCTTGAAATGTATGGATTAGACTCAAAAGAAAAAATTCTTCTGCACTATGTATTTCAGGGCACAGTCAATTCTTTACAAGATTGGTGTGACATTTTTCCATGGTTACAGAAGGCTTTCTGGACACTAACAAAATAAAAATGGAAAACCTGCTTTCCTCTGTACATCTAGATAGCTTTCAGTCAACATCAACTGATACTTAGTAAATATTTCTGGAGTCCATCTGCTGTGTGAAATGAGAATTGTGTCTGTTCAGATCATACTACAGTGAACTGGATTCTTCACAAAATTTTAGCCTGTGAAAGATCACATAGATTTTTGAGCTTGCTGCTTTACAGTTTTCTCAAATTATTAATTTGGAGCTATTAATGCATATTTTATTTTTCAGGTGTCATATTTAATAAGAAAGCTCAGCTTTTAACAACCACACTACATTACATTTAATTTATGTACTTAGACATATGGAAACATATAACCATACATAAATAGTTCCACTCAGGTGTACATAAAGAAGTTGAGTTATACATAAATATTAAAATAACCATACCAGTTTTAAAATCACATAGATGTGGGTGTGAGAGATTAAGAGTATGAGATAGTCATAGAAATATGTTCTACACTCGAATGATCAAGGCTGAAATGAATACTATTGTAGTTGTATGCCTTAGAAGAAGAGCTAACTTAAATATTAGTGGATTTTTAATTGATGCTGTACTTTTTTACCACCTCCACCCTAGTGAAAGAGTGATTACTCTGAAATTGCAGTAATTGCCTAGAGATTAACCCCCTAAACTTTCATCAAACTGGAAGCAGTTAAAAGCAGAGAAGGAAAGAAGTCCATGATTTCCCTGGGAAAAGTCATATCGAATAGGGACAAATTGTATTTGTTTGAACAGCCACTGCTCCAGCAGTGACAAATCACCTACATTTTTAGCATCTACAGCTGCTGCTACCTGTCATCTCAAAAAGGCATTTTGAAATAGAAGGCAGGATTTTCAGAATTTTTCTGTAGTAACCCAACTTTGTTAATTCAAAGCTGTTGTTATAACTGTCATTTTCAAGGGAAACTAGACTTATGCTAATGAATTGAATGCTTTGGAAGTTCTCAACCAGGATGCCTGTATCTAGGCTCTACATTCAGCTTTCTCAGTGTCTTTGTAGTATTTATCTTAAACCCCTAGTGATCAGCGGGAATGATGGGCCCAGCACTTCGAAAAACAGGTAACTTCTGCTTAGGTACAGGTATCTGAAATTGCACCTGGCCCAAACCACTGAATGCTACCCCTACCAGATTAATAAACAGCCAGGGTATCAGAATGGTTTAAACTAACAGCAACAGAAATACAACTACACTCACAAGAATTCATCTTAGCATTGCTTACATGTAGCCAAAATGCTGCATCTTTTTAACACCAAGAGCCCATGCTCGCCTGTGGATGAGATAAATCTCATTGACTTGTTCTTGGCAAAGAAGGAAGGAGACTTTTTCATTAATTGAAATCTGACCCTGCAGTCCTTTGGTTGCCCATCAGTGTGGTAGCTGACCCTGGGGCACCACAACCCTGCCTCATCTTATGATGCTGCTGGGACTACCTTATTTCTTTTGATTGTTTACATTTTAGTTATGGCAGAATGAAACTTTCTGTGAAAGACGTAAAGATGAACATTTTTTTTCTGTCAGCCTTTTTAGGCTTGCTCACAATTTTATTTGATCTGCCTCTATTTAAGATGACCCAAGTTTCTCATTAAATCTTTTCATGTCCACATTGTCCATCTTTGTCTACTATTTTACACATAACTAAAGTGGGATGATAAGTGATTAAAAATGATGCTATGGAAGGAATTCTAATAAAACTAGTCAAACACTGAGCTCATGAAACAGTGTCTTATTGCTAGGGAACAAATTGTGAGCAGATGGATTAGTTCCACTCTATCAACTTTATTAATATGGCAGTAATAAATGAAGGAACAGTTGGCATACTGACTTCTATTCAGCTGTCTCCCATTGTCTGACTGCATTATAGATGAATCTCCCAAACATTCAGAGGTCCAAGCTGGTTCAGTTCAACACCCAAATAACTCTAGAATGCTCTCACAAGGAATGAGGCAGTTTCCCAAGAAACTTCACTTCTCTGCTGCCTTTGGCTAGGAAATAGTGACTATTATTGTTCATAAAGCAAAACAGAGATGAAGACAATGCCTACATCAAAAGACTCACAAATCCATTAAACAGAAAATATAGGTTTAATGAATTGAATTGATGGAGTAATGACTCTGTGTGCTGCAGATATGTTTTAAAGTAAAGAAACTGCTACCAATATGTTTTGTAGGGAACCTAATGTGTTCCATCTGTAAGAATGGGATTATATTTCCCCAATGACCCAAAGACACTGTCACAAAAAATTCAAAACACATTAAAAGACCATGAGATCCTCAGTTCCACACAGATCTGGTCGGGGCCATAAAAACACTCTAGGAGTCTGAGCACTCACAGGGTTGGAACATGCAGTGCACAGACATCAGTAGAAGACATGGAGTGATATGAAAAGCTGACATACTGGCCATATTGCCAAAGCATGGTGGAGACATCAGAGAACAGTATGAAATGTGGACAAAGTGCAGCTGTCTGCCTAAATTGCTTTCAAGTTCTTTGCACTATTCATGTAATGGTGGTAATTTCTGTTGTTTTGTCTTAAGAATACACATGTACTATGAACTGTAGGATTTTTCTCTCTCAATCACAAATTTCTGCATATAAATCTTTTGAGGGAATAATGTCACATGCTTTAACCAGTGACAGAAAAATATTGTATCTATACAGCAGCTTTTTTACATGCTAAAGAACTTTAAAAAATCCCAATAGGTGCCTCTCTACAAAGACAACAGCCTCAAAGCATATACAGATTTATATGGACAAATAAAATCTAACCTGACAGTAGAGCAGATACAAAGTGACTTCCTCTGCACTGAGAACAATAACCTCATAGAAAACTATGAAACTGTTCTGAGAAATAAGCACAACTTGAGAAAACATTGCAATTTTCACAACACTATTTTACTATCTTTTATGTGTGTGGAGAACATAAAAGAATCCTTTCAATCTATGGCAGATTTTGATTCCATTCCATTTTACATCATGTTGATATTGCATATGGTGTCAGTTAGATTTTCTATCTGCCTTCCTGCTCACAAATAGTCCATAATTTAAAGTTTTACGTTTGTGGACCACAGAATAAAAATAGTCATATGAGGACTAAAAAGCATGACTTTCCATCTAACAAAGGCTTGTGAATTATGATTCTGAACAGCTTAGAGAAGCAGCAGAATCAGTTGAAGCAAGACAGCTAAATGTGAAATCCATTTCCAGTAAGAAGAAAATATTGTAAGCATATTTTGGAAAATATTTCAAGCTGTCCCTAAAGCTAATTACAGATTTTTTTTTTTAAATAAGTTGAGATGTGCATGGATTTTTCAGTTGCTTTCTTAGCAAACCTGTTTCCTTAATGCAACTAATTATATTTTTCCCAATCAACAACAGTGATGATTTCCAGCTTGTATGCTCTGTAAACTAAAAATACAAAGTAAGAAAAAAAGAATGAAAATAATTTTGTGTTTCCTCCTCCCTCAAAATTAAGATAAAACAGAAACAAGGAATAGCAGATAAAGAGATAAGTGTTGTGCTATTTTAGGTTCTTGTGGTTCATTAATCTAGAAAGTCAGAAGGTAATGTGGGTATGGAGATTTCTAGAACCACGTCAGTTTTGGATTCCCCCCTAGACCTCCTCTTCTTTTCCCATTGCAAGCTCTGAACGTGAATTGACTTGAATTTTTACAAGTTCACTATCTGAAAACAGGGAATACCTTGAGAAAAATATCTGCTTTGTTAGTGCAGATATCAAAGGAATTATTAGTTATTAGTGGTTCCCTCTCGGTAAAGTGCTTGTGTTTTACTAGCTGAATGTTAAAAAAACCAACCCCCTGACAACTATATTAGCTGGGCAATCCTGCAGTCTTGTGGCTGTTTCTAACAGCATTCTTTTTTACCCTCCTATGTTGAGGGTATATGGCATTCACACTTCATACTGCAGAGAGATCTATATCTACACTTTCCTATGTGCAGGAGCTGTTTGAGCTTTATCCTTGTTCTTTGAGTTTTAGACCAAGACTTTTATATCCCAGTCATGCTGAACACAGCAGAACGTCTCAGAGTGAATAGCTATCATTACATTCAGAAAGCATGAAAAAGTATGAATGGACTGAAAAACATTACTGTTTGTTCACGAATTCTGAAATTGAAACACTCTGACAATGAATGCAATGCACTGAAAAAACATTTTTAGCCAAGTACTTGATCCAATGAGCTACACATGAGCTAAATCTTCTATTAAAACTGCTTTTCACAGTAGCAAGGTTTGCAGATTGGAACTCAGTGTTTCAAGTTGTACCATATCAAAAATGCTTCTCATTTTCAGCACCAACATGAACATCAATTAATTTAATTTAGGGGTTGGGATATACTGATTCCAAGTACAGATTTATGGTGTTTAGGTCTAGTTCACAACTCTGCTTCTCAATTTCTTTATCATCTTGGGCAGATGATTGGTATAATTAGTGTGGGATGGAGCTCCTAGCTCACTCAGTTGCTACCATCCTCCTAAGTTTCTTTCAGTGAACATAGGCAAGACTACCCATAGTTCATCACAGCTGTGCTGGTCAGACCCTTCAGCTACAAGAATTCAAAAATCTCTGTCACAAGTGCTTGATCTGATAGCTATTCTCAGTAGATGACACCAAGTGGTTCATGGTGGGATTCTGTCCAGTTGGTACTTTCTTTTCCTGTTTTCTTGTGTGTAATCTGACATCCCTGCAATAGAGTAGTACATTGTCCTTACCTTAGCTGACAACTCTGCTTCCTGGGCCCTTTTTCCCTGCCACTGGTGGTGGTGGTGCTTGTGAGAGAGGGCCATGTTAAACCAGGGCAATGAGAAAAGGAGTGTCACACTGATTTTTTTTTTCTTTCAGTAAATATTTATGATGAATAGCAAGTTAGTGACTGCCAAACAGGACTCAAAAAGCTGAGTTCTGCAAGTCCAGTTCAATAGAAGTACTTGTTTTGATGACGATGAAATAAATAAATTGGAATGTTGGAATTTCCTTATTTGGTCTAAACTGAGCTTAAATTAGCCCAAAGTGAGCCATGCATAGACTGACAGCAAGATTTCAAGAACTGTTACCTTTGGAAAGTAGGAAAAAAAACCCCAAACTGAGAAATAATAAATATTTTTACTAAATATATTCATCAAACCAGCTGTAAAAGTTTATTCTTTTATTTATTTCATGTTGGCTACAGGGTGAATTAAAATGTGTTTTAAGGAATTAGTGCAGACACTGTCTTGTGCAGAAATTATCCTCCAAGGCGTTCTAGTAGATGCTCAGAAACACCAAGTGGAAGACTTCTGATACTGTTTTCTCAGGCATGGCCAAATACCCCAGCAAGTTCCTGCCTTTCATGTAAAGACAAAGTTTACATGTGGTTGGAGGCTTCACTCTAATGAGAAGCACACTTGTGTCTGGAGACAACAGGAGGTACTTCCCTTTGCATATTTACAATCTATCTGCATTGATGCATGTTTGAAGAACCTGAGCACATGGCCAGCTTCATGCAGCCACATGCATTGATGTTGCCTGTCATTAATGGAATCCCAGGAAACACATAGGGCCCAAAGCCTATTGTGTTGAACAGTCCAGTCATTTAAGTCAACTCCAAAGAGGCAAAAAACCCTTCTCTCCAAAAAGCAATACTTCTGGATAAAGGACCTCTGCTTCTTCTACAGTGAGGGTGGTATTAATGGTTAAGTTGCACTGGTTGCAAAGCTCCTATTCTAGGAAGGGATTATCTGTAACACCCTGTGCTTGCCCAGCAGCTTGCTGGGAAACAGGTCATAACAGCTGGCAGCCCTGCAAGCACTAGCCTGACCCATCTGGTTTTGGCTTTGTTTTTCTAAAGGCACCTTCAATAAAGAGTCCACTTCCAATAAAAGATCCATGCTCTTTCAGATCCTTCTCTTATTAACACATTAAGATGTTTAAGTGAGTCAAGAGACAGGTTCAAAGATTTTGGCAGACAGAATTTACAGGAATCTTTCTGATAGTAAACAGCAAATATTTTATTAAACTTTATTACTGATGTAAAGTTTAGAACCTTCTTGCATACACAAAGAAGTATGAAGGCTAAATCTAAGAATGTGTAGATGACACTTGAGAATGTCTGTTCAAGAGAGAAAGACAGTGATACTTATATTCAGAAGATGCTGTATCAGCCTCTAGTAGTGCAGAAGGGAAGATTATGACTTTTGCTCTCTATGTGCAAAAGAGAGTGAAACAACGTGAAGATTTAGGTGGTAAGCTTTTTTCCCTCTTTCTTCCTCTACAGTTGAAAGCTTCAGTAAAAATACAATACTTAAAAGGGAATCAGTCAACATCATTTGAGATTAAAGTTTCTTGGACAATGCACATGAAGACTGTATCAAAACTGAAATATATTTATAGAGAGTAAGAGTATCTGGTTATCATTTATACTTGCCTTTCACCACATTGTGGTTTACCATGAAAAGAATGAAGTAATAAAGGAATTATTTGAGTTGAAAATCAATACATACTTCATTCAAATGAATGTTTGAATTACAATATTTTTCTTACTGTCGAAAAGCTATGTCCAGCAGTAAACTTTACATAGCACCAGATACTCATTTAATATACACAGCTGGGAGACAAGACTAGACAGGCAAATCTGTGTTCCTAGAACTCTTAGAAATCTGGCCATACAGTAATTTATTTTCTAAACTATAATGGGGTCAGAAGTGACTCTAATGAACTTGTAGCACATTTTCTGCTGTAATCACAGAAGTGAATTTAATGGATTTTTATTAACCATGATCTTTTTTCTAAAGAAGACACTGATTAAAGGTTTGCCTTCTGGTCTGCAGCAGACTGAAAATGCAGTCTCCTTACAGCTTGATGGCTTACTGAACAGCAGACTGCATGCAGGTAGCTTTCACACTTGGACAGAAACAGATTGCATGCAGTTAATGCCAAATGAGCATACTGAAGTCAGAATGCTTTCTGCGACAGCCTGCTCACAGTGATTTACTACTGGATGTCCTTTTCATTCAGCTAATCAAGCAGCCACTAGTTGAATGAAGCCTCTCTCAAAAAACCCAGATAATTAGTTCTGAAAACTGAATAATGTTCTTAGTGAAGATGTTTATTCTACTGCACAAGCCCTGGTAAGTGATGCTGAGATAGAGCCTTACTTTCATCAATACTGAGGTTGTATTAGCACAGAGATGGAACACAGTGGAAAGGGAGTGGGGGGAGAGAAAGAATGTTTAAAAAATGTAAAGTTTGGCTTCCCTAACCATATATTAAGGCAGTTAATTACCAGTTATTAATCATCTAAGTTCCCCTAACCTACATAAATAGTTTTCTTACAGCAATTTACTCTCCCTAAGAGACAGATGTCTAAAAGATCTCTGTACTTCACTTCAGTTGTGGAGTGCAATGGGGAGACATCCAGAAACAAAACCAAATGAACGTGGTCAAAGTTGTTCCTCCTGAAATGTCAGAAACATGTTAACCACTGTTTTTTCTTGCAAGGAAAGAGGCTACACTTGAATCTAGGCAGTGTTCCAGGCACAGGTGGTGACCCAACCTATACTCACCAAGATTTAGCCCTTCAAAGAAATAATTCTGTAAAGAGCTAAGGGCTTCTCCACCTTTTTGTATGTATTTTAAGTTAACCTATGAGGTCTTTTGTGTTTAACTTTTTTGAGTCCACTAATAAAATTAATTGCTGCAAAGTCAGGTTTCTGGAGACGTGGAACAGTTTTTTTTTCATCAGCAAATAGGCATCGGCACATTTACATTCAATAACAAACCCTCTCACATTGTGATTCCCATTGCTTTCTGACTGGTGTTATTATTTGATAGCAGGTAATGCCCCTTGAGCAGCTCTGAACCCATGGATTGAATATTATCTAATTGTTTCAATATTTTTGACTAGACAAATGACAATCTAGCTGATGGATTTCCCTTGGCCTGCCCACACTCCTAGACATTAATCTGCTACTTTTCATCTTTCTACTCTTCCTCGTAAGATACAAGGTATCTTGCAATAAGAATTTATTCAGAATGTTTGCCAGTAGTAAAATCTTGAACCAAACACAAGTAGCCCAGATTTCTCCCAGCATGAGTTCTTTTCCACATGCCAAAATGCTACCAGAAATTGCTGGGGAGACTAAGATCCTGGACTAAGAACTTGGCTGTTGCAGAGAACAAGAACTTTTTGAGTTTGAATCAGACAGACGCCAAACTGTGTGGCACAGTCGACTTGCTAGAGGGCAGGGATGCCATCCAGAGGGACCTGGAAAGGTTGGAGAGGTGAGCCCAGGCCAATCTCATGAAATTTAACAAAGCCAAATGTAAGGTCCTGCACCTGGGTTGGTGCAATCCCAAGCACAAATAGAGGCTGTGTGGCGAGTGGCAGGAGAGCAGCTCTGAGGAAAAGGACCTGGGGGTCTGGGTTGGTGAAAAGCTCAACATGAGCTGACAGTGTGCACACGTGGCCCAGAGAGCAACTGTGTCCTGGGCTGCATTAAGAGCAGCATTACCAGCAGGGCAAGGGAGGGGATTCTCCTCCTTTACTCTGCTCTCATCAAACCCCACTTGGAGTACTATGTGCAGTTCTGGAGCCCCCCAACACAGCAAGGATATTGAACTGTTGGAGCCAGTCCAGAGGAGGGCCACATAGAAGGTCAGAGGGTTGGAGCACCTCTGCTGTGAGGACAGGCTGAAAGATTTGGGGCTCTTCAGCCTGGAGAAGAGAAGGCTTCGAGGATATCTTGTAGTAGTCTTACAGTACCTGAAGGGGGCCTACAGGAGGGCTGGGGAGAGACTATTCACAAGGTCTTTTAATGACAGGATGAGGAGTAATGGGTTTAAGCTGGAAGAGGGGAGATTTAAACAGGATGTTACAGTGAGGGTGGTGAGATACTGGAACAGGTTGCCCACAGAGATTGTGGCTGCTTCCTCCCTGGAGGTGTTCAAGGCCAGGTTGGATGAGGCCTTGAGCAACCTGATCTAGTGGGAGGTGTCCCTGCTTATGGTGCAGGGTTGGAACATCTTTGATGTTCCTTCCAACTTAAACCATTCTATGATTCTAGGTACTGCACACAAAAGGACTGAGTTAATGGAAGGGATCTCTTCCACCAAATACCGAATTAGTCTGTTATGATATTAGTAATCATTAAATGCCATTATATAATGTATATGGTAATTTATCCTTTGATAGCATGTCTAATATAGGTTAAGTATTAGTGAAAGGATGCTGTCATCTTGCTTATACTTCCCTCCTTTCATAGCCTTTCTACAGCCTTTCTATCATTTGACAACAGTAGAGAGTCATTTTAAAGAAATGCACACACGTGGAGTAATTTTGCTGCAGACTCTGCCGTACTGATCTTTATCCTTCAGCTGGTAATAGCCTTTCTCTGATTAAAATGGTAGTTTGGCATCACTGAATCAGGGGAAGATGATTCAGGATAAGCATTCTTGTTTTATAACTTCCTGTTTATTTTCCTTTTTTTTTTTTTCATATTATCAACATGAGAAAGACAGTGAGAAAACTTGAGGGAAAGTCTGAAAGGTGAAAGGGAAAAGAGAAGGATATAGGTTGATGTGCTATGTTCTGACAAGCAAATAGAATTGTTTAAATAATTCCAGGCAATTGCTAAGAGATATTTGGAAATATTGTGAAATGCCTCTGTTTTGAAATTTTAAGCTTGCCTCCTGTTGTGTTGAAAGAATAACATAGGAGGAAATAACTCAAGATTGGCTGCTAGTCTGAGAGCACTGCATTACTATTTTCATATGAAGTGAACTAAAAAGAAAACATGCAGTACATAATTTCTAGCTTATCATTTTTCACTGTGAAACATCCTTACAAAGACATCTCTTACCACCACACAGAAATTATGGTGAACAAATAACCTCATTCTAGGCTGATGAACTTCAGTGTCTAGTATACTGGGGGATAAAAAGGTACACAGGTCCACAGGTCAAATAAATCACCTCAATGCACCTATGAAAACCCAGACACACACAAGTTCCAAATAGCCTTCACATTTCCAAGTTTAGTGGCATGGGAATCCTGCTTTCTCCTTTGCAAAACCATATAAATTCCTTCATGATAATGTAAGGTATTTCTTGTATAGCAAAATGCTGTCTCAGCTCTCTTCAGCCTTTCTCATCCTCCGGTAACTGACTGAATTTGTGAAGTTAGTCCTGAGTTAAAGCCAAACATAAGAGGTGTAATCATTATTTGTCAGTTCTGGTGCTCTCATGAAGAGTTACTACAAAGTCAGTGCTCCTTTCCAGAGGAATGGAATTAATCCAGGTCCTCATCACTATAAATTGTTTCCAAGCTTTTTAAAGTTCAGGACTTGCTCAATAAGTGAAAGGGACAAAAGCACGTCCAAAATTAAGTGTATGATGTGCTCTTTCCCTTTTGACAAACTCCTACCTCTAAGACTTGGACATCACCCTTTGCTTCTTTTCAAGAAGAAGCCTTTTTCAGATGGTTCTTACCTAGTTTCAAGCTTGTTTTTTATAGGTTAAGGAATATTTATAAAAGAGTTCATACTGGCAGGCTGAGAACTCAAAATGAATGAAAAACAAACACACACAAAACCAAACCCCAAACCCAAGTGCATTTTAAAACCTCTACTGTATGTCATTTTTTTGTGCTGAACATATTATTCTATTACAAAATACTAAGAGTAAATCATAATATTTACAGATCAGCTTCTGTATTTCAACTGGTTTTGGACAAGTTATAATATGTTCCACACCTAAAGGTAGGGAACAGTCACAAAAGTACGTGACCGAAGCAAAGCTTCATAATGTGAGGTGTGAATACTTTAAATTTTTATATCATAGAGACTAAAGACAGAGCCTTCAGTCTTATGGATTGTGGGTGCATTTCTCAACTGTTTTATTTAAATTAAAATTTGTATTCCTAAAAGATGAGAAATCCATGGATGAAGGGTAAAGCCTCAAAGACATATAAAGAAAAAATAAAAAAACAAATTTCACAAATTTATACTTTCAAATTAAACTGCTGTGGGAAAAGTAGTTTTGGTGTTCATTTTCCTTCATTAACAGCCTTTTCCCCCCTTTTCTTTAATTTCCTTTTCCAAAGCAAACCTTTAATCAAAATTCACATCACCTCTATTATGGCTTGACCCTTTATTGGTAAGAGTTTTAGGAATATTCAGTGAGTAAAAAGCCAGATTTGACACAGGTCAAATAATTTAGGAACATATGCTTTTATTCTGTTGAAATACGTTTGTACAGAATATCCAGTAGCCTGCAAGTCTTTAACTTCCTAACATCATATTCATCATCAGATACTTCACAGCCAACAAAGTGGTACCACGGTTACAACAGCAGGTTTGCACTACAAGTGTCTCATGTGTTAATGGATGCAACCAGCATCCTGCAAAAAGAGTTTGCATCACTTTGTCTACCTCCTGTGAACGAGACTCATGCATGAATTGTCATGCATATTTTATCAAGATTACTGAGGATGTAAATTACACAGGACAGGTTTCATCTGATCTGATATTAACAGTAGAAGCACAGAAACTAGCCCTTTATAATGAAACCATTGAGACAACTAAAACAGGTACTCAGAACAGACAGTTGAACTGTGCCTCTAAACTGCTCATTATGCCCAGTTGATTATAAAGACATCCAAAGAAACAAGTTCAGCTGTAGAACTCCACAAGGATGAAAACAGAACTCAGGCAAAATGGACTTCATCCACAGCACACAGATTGAGAAAATATCACAGCAGACATTCCCTTCCACCCCTCTACCATATTTTCTTTTTTTTGCTGTGAGTGGGGAGCAAGAAACTATTTGGGATAGGGGGCCAACATAAATTGTCAATTACCAGAAATGCACACAGTAGCTCTTCAGATATCATATCAGCTCTCTGTCAATTGATTGTCAGATGGATTTCTCTCTACAAGATACAATTGATACTACTGTCTTCATATTTCCTACCATAAAAGGAGTAGACAGCAGAAGATACTATTAATATTCTCTTCTACAGCAAACCAAATATAAAATTTAAAAGGCCATAATATACAGAAATTTCTTCCACAATCTGTAGCAGACACAAATATATATATATATGTTTGAAATGGGCTTTGGAAAAAGTTAATAGTGGGCAACAAGCCACAATAATGAAAAACAACTTGGAAAGTAAACTGGAAGCTGTACTCTTTCAGTGTCTTGCTTTCAAAGGAAACAACAAAAAGCATTCTAAAGAGATGATACTCTTTCACATTTCTTCTTCACTGCATTTAGGTGTTTTTCATAGAATCATAGAATCAGTCAGGGTTGGAAGGGACGACAAGGATCATCTAGTTCCAAACCCTCTGCTATGGGCAGAGACAGCTTACCCTAGATAATTCTGGACAGAGCCTCATCCAGCCTGGCTTTAAACACCTCCAGGGATGTGGCCGCAACCACCTCCCTGGGCAACCCATTCCAGGGTCTCACCACTCTCATGGTGAAGAACTTCCTCCTCACATCCAATGTGAATCTCCCCACCTCCAGCTTTGCTCCATTTCCCCTAGTCCCGTCACTATCTGATAAACTAAAAAGTCCCTCCCCAGCTTTTCTGTAGTCCCCCTTCAGATACTGGAAGGCCACAATAAGGTCACTTTATAGCCTCCTCTTCTCCAAACTGAACAGCCCCAGCTCTTTCAGTCTGTCCTCATAGCAGAGGTGCTCCAGCCCTCTGATCATCCTCGTGGCCCTTCTCTGGACATGCTCCAGCATGTCCACATCTCTCTTTTAATAGTGGCTCCAGAACTGGACACAGTGCCCCAGGTGGGGTCTCACCAGGGTGGAGTAGAGGAGGGTTTTCTGGGCTCCTGTCTAAATCTGATGATTACTTATTTAATTTATTGTAAACCAGAAAAGAAATAATCAAATTTCTATTGAGAGTGGCATACCTTTAATCCATGATTCAGTTTTCATCTGCTTTTTTGCTGAGAACAGCCACAAAATATGGAATTATTGAAGCAGAACAAAACAACTGCAATGCTCTGTTTTCATTTTCTGTAACACTGCTCTTTCTATCAGAAGTCTTTGTATTTATTAATGACCCTTTCAGACAAAGTCTGGTCCACAATGCTTCATCTTAATTTGTCCTGTCAGGCATTCAGACTCTGTTGAACCGACAAAGAACATAGGAGTTTCTTTCCCAATCTCAGCCTTAGTCTAAAGAATTATTAAAGAAGCTGTGGGTGATATATTGACTCTGCATGTCTGGGTTTATGCTGGAAAAGTCTCTGAAAATGTCCCTTAGTTGAGGACACATTTTCACCTATCTGCACCAAACATCAAAGTTGCACAATAAAGCTTAATGCTACTTTGGCCTTCCATAGCTTTTGCCAGCAGGATCTTACCACACAGAACTGAGCTGACATTTTCAGATTTTGATGGTTATTTTTGAGGCTTATCTAAGCTTAAAATATAACATAAAATAAATTTTATCATTAAAATAACAATTTTTGGTGGCTAGACCAAACCTAGTCTCAATAATTGAGATTATTTGATCTTTCACTTATTACAAAGAAGGAAATCTTGAGCCTTTCTCCACTGGATTAAAGTATTAGTAAGGCAAAATGGAGCATGCATAGTTAAAATCTGTAATACCATGTCACAAGAGGTAAAAAGACAGCCAAACCCATGCCTACTTAAAGATGGGCAAGTGTGTGTTCAACCACAGTCTATGTTTACAGAAACAACCACATAGATTCTGCTTCTAATAAATCTAACAAATATCTTGACAAGATATGTTCAGATCATCTGGCACCTGTCTGTTAATACATGTTTCTGAGAAGAAGAATGTGGTACAATTAAAATTGAAAAATTAATCATTTCAGTATTTGCATGTGCTAACAGCTTTGGGGGAGGGGTGTGTGTGTGGCTTTGTTGTTTTGGTTTTTTTGTGGGGTTTTTGTTTTTTTGTTTAGCTGCTTCTTTTACTGTTTCATTGCTATTTCTGTCCTAGTTCTGTTGTTTCTAAAGAACAAAACGTTATGTACTCTGGCTTTGTTCAGCACAATAGAGCTTAGTATAAGCTTAACATATGTGATACATCTGATGTTAATAAACATAAACATCCCCTAAAGTAATTTTCCATACTTACTCTGGAACAGATGTTTTACCTCTTTTTGTGTCCTTGGACACTAGCCACTCCATAGGATTGTGAGATACAATAGGAGTCATGTGCCAAAAACATGTTTTGTTCAGCAATTGTATCTTCCTTTCAGCAGGAATGGCCACCAATATCAGAAGAAATATATTTTATCCGAACTGGAAAAATACTGATAACTTGCTTTCATTGCACATAATTGATCAGAAATGCAGAAAAAAAATTAAATGCCTTCTAGACAGCAATACAGAAGTTGTATTAGAACTTTACATTTTATAACAATATATATCTTCTCATACACAGAAATTACCTTCAGATAAAAAGAGGCACTTCAAACAAAATTGATTTTCTTCTCAATTGGAGTATAATAAAACTGATATTGCAAAAAAAATATTTCTCAAAAAATTATTGATTATTGATTAAGCTAAATTTCTTGAAAAGAACATTGGAGTAGCAATATATGGTTTGAGAACCTTTTGCCAGCAAGTAAAATATGTTGTCTGAAAAAGTCTCTGTTTTCTACTACATCACAATTCATTAACTAAATTAGGTATACACCATATCTTGCTTTGAACAATGGAAAAAAATAATTACTTCTTTTGGTTTTATTGTTTTATGTAGTGCATAGAACTGTAGATTCGTTTCAATTGAAAAGGACCTTTATGATGATTGAGTCCAGCTGTTAACACAACACCACCATTGCCATGTCCTGAAATGCAATGTCTACCTGTTTTCTGAACACCTCCAGGGATGATGACTTCACCAGCTCCCTGG
This sequence comes from Psilopogon haemacephalus, assembly GCA_013396835.1. NCBI lineage: Eukaryota > Metazoa > Chordata > Aves > Piciformes > Megalaimidae > Psilopogon > Psilopogon haemacephalus. The sequence continues at coordinate 74,651 of VWZI01022215.1, forward strand.
ACAGCCTATCCCAATATCTTTATTCTTTTTTTCTGGAAATATTTTTTTTCCTAATATCCAATCTAAATCTCCACTGGCACAGCTTGAGGTCATTTCTTCTCATCCTATCACTAGTTACTCGAAATCATAAAACCATAGTTTGTTGACCTCCTACAAACTCATAATTCTTCAATAAATGTAAATGAAGCCTTTATTCTTGGGCCCAGCTTAATTTTAAGTTGAACTAGTGTCATTAGTTTATCTTCCATTTAATTACTTCCTTTTTTTAATTCCACATTCTTTTCCCTAGCATCCATATGCACAGTTATATGACTCTGTAACAGAATGTTTACTGGATCCAAACCAAGGAAAACTCTCATTGTTCTAAAGATGGCATCCATCCCAAACTGTATTAGCCACAAATGATTGTTTCCTAGATCACTCACTTGGCAAGGAACACCTTTGTTTAAAACCCTTTTGACCACTATCTTTTGCATTTGTGAAGGAGATTTCTGGCAATAAGACTCTAAATTATACTTCTCTCTTGTTTCACAGCTTTAAAACTGAGTGGAAAAATAAGAAAGCTCAGGTATGTGAAATAGAAATAGAACAAATCCGCAGCAATTCTGTTTGTATCCGATTTACTTAAACTAAATGCAGCATGGTGCAGCTTTTTTTTCCCCCTTCGTTTAAAGAGTCCAAATTCTAAGAATCGCAGGCATGCAAAAGCAGGAAAGAAACCCATGAGCAGAGAAACCCATGAGATTATCTAGTTCATCCTCCCTTACTGAGGTAAGATTAGGTTTACCAGCAGTTTTAAGTTTTACTAATCTTACTTAAAGTCTTCCAGTGAAGGGCATTCCACAACATAGCTAAAAAAAGGCTAGGAGAAGTCACATAATCTGTTACTCGTGAAACGCCAAGAAACAGTGATGGGTGAAAGGAAGGAGCAATAATATTCGTTGCCAAACATCTGGTTTCCATTTATTAGTTCTTCTTTACAGGAACTTCCTTTGTTCAATGGATCTATAACTAACCATTATTAGAAAGAAATTAATTCACAGGGCAAAAAGCAATTCTCTACAGATCTGCAACTATAATCTTTATTAAAAATATGTGATATAGAAAAGATATCAGCACGAATGGATTCAGAAGAAAAATGAATCCATAATTTTCAACCAAAAAAGGAAATTTAACCAAAAGATCTGATAATAGAAAACTATAGATTATTTATGTTCATTTCAATTTTAAAAATCATTAAAATACGAATTAATTAAAGATACTGATAACTAATTCCAGTTACTTTTACACAAATATGACCAATGAGAATTCTTCTGAATGGATTTTTTAATTAAATATGGTATGAAGGAGTATATGGTAGTCTTTGGACCTTCATAAACTCCACCAAATTATCACAGTAATAGTAGAGAAACAAGGCTAGGGGTTTTTTTTGTTGTTGTTGTTTGTATGTGATGGAAGTAAGCACTGGTTTTCAAAATAGTGAATAAAAATGTTAAAGAATTAACATGAGCAAGAATAGAGAAACGGTACTAATGAATGTACTCCCTCTTCTCTGCTGGACTAAATTGTATGAGAATACAAGGATATATCTTATAGAATCATAGAATCATAGAATGGTCTAGGTTGGAAGAGACCTCAAAGATCATCCAGTTCCAATCCCCTGCCATAGGCAGGGACACCTCCCACTAGATCAGGTCGCTCAAGACCTCATCCAGCCTGGCCTTGAACACATCCAGGGAGGGAGCAGACACAACCTCCCTGGGCAACCTGTTCCAGTGCCTCACCACCCTCACTGTGAAGAATTTCTTCCTAACATCCCATTCAGATCTCCCCTCCGCCAATTTGAACCCATTCCCCCTCGTCCTGTCATTACAAGACCTTGTGAACAGTCCCTCCCCAGCC
>VWZI01022215.1:76980-175903 GCA_013396835.1 Psilopogon haemacephalus
CATGTCACTGACAAAGATGTTAAACAGCACTGGTCCCAGCACTGACCCTGAGGGACACCACTTGTCACTGGTCTCCAGGTGGACATTGTCATGTCTCATATTTAGCTTCACATTAACACAAACTTGATACAGCTTCTAGCTTGGTGAGTGGGAAATGGTACTCATGTCTGGCTCAGCAGACAATGCTCCTGCTTTTCAGTGCCAAAGGTCCAGAGGCTGAAACCTAGGTCCGTCATATGTAGAATACATAGACAGCAAGTCCAGTCCCCACGTAGAACTAGAGTTCCTGCTAACTGGTTATATCCACTTGTATGTCTGACTGCCAACTGGCACAAAGTATTTGTGCAAAGTGGAAGTGATACAGTCAACCCAGACTGTCAAAGGTAGGTGACATTTTGGTAGATGCAGTAGATATACTCCCTGCTCTGCTCTATGGGAGAGAAAAACTACATTTAAAGGAATGACAAGGAAAATACTTTGCCCATCAGGACTGCCTCACAACGGAATCTGTCAACAAGGTCCCTAAACAGGGCAAAGTCTAACCTGTGGAAGTCAAATATAGCAGTTCTGCTAAACCTTATCCAAAGATTGAAAACTCTATCATTACCTTGCTCAAGATGACCTTGCCCAAGATGACTTTCAACCATCAAGTCACCCATAAATACTTCTCTGTTTACAAACAGATTCAGTGGGGCACCTTCCCTGGTTGACTCATTCACCAGCTGTCAGGATGGTCAAGAGATCAGGCACAGCCAGCATGCATTTAGGAGGGGCAGGTTCTGCCTGACCAACTTGATCTCCTTTTATGATCAGGTTACCTGCCTGGTGAATGTGAGGAAGGCTGTGAACGTAGTCTACCTGGACTTCAGCAAAGCCCTTGACACTGCCTGCCACAAGATCCTGGAAAAGCTGTCTGCTTGTGGCTTGGACAAATTCGCTCTGAAATGGGTCAAGAACTGGTTGGAGGGCTGGGCCCAGAGAGTGGTGGTGAATGGTGCCACATCCAGTTGGCAACCACTCGCTAGTGATGTGTCCCAGGGATCAGTGCCAGGCCTGACCCTGTTCAGTATTGATGACCTAGATGAGGGAACTGCATCCTTCATCAGTAGGTTTTGCAGATGATGCTAAATCAGGAGCAGGTGTCGATCTGCTGGAGGGTAGGAGAGCCCTGCAGAAGGACCCTGACAGACTGGATGGGTCAGCAGAGGACAATGGGATGATATTTGACAAGACTAAGTGCAGGATTCTACACTGACCACCACAACTCCAGGCAGCACTGCAGGCTGGGGACAGAGTGGCTGGAGAGCAGCCAGGCAGAGAGTAACCTCTGGGTATTGGTAGATAGTAGGCTGAACACGAGCCAGCAATGTGCACAGGTGGCCAGGAGAGCCAATGGCATCCTGGCTTTTATCAGGAACAGTGTGACCAGCAGGACAAGGGAGGTTATTCTTTCCCTGTATTCGTCACTGGTCAGGCCACACCTTGAGTACTGTGTCCAGTTCTGGTCCCCTCAATTCAAGAGAGATGTTGAGGTACTGGAACATGACCAGAGAAGGGGGACAAAACTGGTGAGGGGCCTGGAGCACAGCCCTGTGAGGAGAGGCTGAGGGAGCTGGGGTTGTGTAGCCTGGAGAAGAGGAGGCTCAGGGGAGACCTTATTGCTGTCTACAACTACCTGAAGGGAGGCTTTAGGCAGGTGGGGATTGGTCACTTCTCCCAGGCATCCAGCAACAGAATGAGGGCACACAGTCTCAATTGTGCTGGAGGAGGTACAGGCTGGATATTAGGAGGAAGTTCTTCACAGAGAGAGTGATTTGCCATTGGAATGGGCTGCCTGTGAACGTGGTGGAGTCCCTGGAGGAGTTCAAGAAAAGACTGGATGAGGCACACTGGGCCGTGGTCTAGTTGGTTGGATTGGGCTGGGTGATAGGTTGGACTGGATGATCTTGGAGGTCTCTTCCAACCTGGTCGATTCTATGATTCCAATGCATTACAGGATGTTTTCTGGTTTGAAAAGTGCCCCATGTCCTTCACTGAACTGTACAGTGATCCATGCAGCTGAGATACTCTTGACAGCCTTTGTAGTCAGCTAAGTTTCATGGACTCCAGACCTGTGGACTCACAGAATAGTTTAAGTTGGAACAGGTTTTTGGAAGCTCAAAGAAGGCAAAGATATGATAACACTCACATTCTGAGGAGTCCTAAGTAATTTAAATTCAAGACACCACAATGTGTCAGACCTGGTTAGTTTTATTTTGAAATATAGCAGAAAGCTGGTGTATCCCATTGTTTGTTTAACATGTTTCTAGTCAAAAATGTCCAAGCAAAAGGTTTGAATCTTTTCTGGAAAGAACAAACAACAGAATCTTCTCACTGATCCAGCTTTGTATGATATTCCTTCTTGCAGCCTCCACCAATGTAGAGAATCACAGAACCATAGATTATGGGATTGTAAGGGACCTCAAGTGTTACCTGGCCCAACCTTTCTTGGGAAAAAAACATGGTCTAGATAAGGTGGACCCCCAGCACCATTTGAGTCTTAAGTGTGTCCAATGATGGAGAATCTACTGCTTTCCTGGGGAGATTATTCTTATGGCTTATTGTTCTCACTGTGAAACCATTTCCTTTTATGTCTAATCAGAATGTCCCCAGAAGTAATTTGTACCCATTACTCCTTGTATTTTCCATGTTACTCCTTACAAAAAGGGAATTTCCATTTTCTTCATAATCACACTTTTAATACTGGAACATTATGATAAGGTCTCCCTTAAGCATTCTTTTCTCAAGATTGAACAAAGGCAGTTATCCTTCTTTCCTCAGATGGGAGGTTTCCAAGAGCTTTCCTCATCTTTGTGTCTCTTTTTTGTCCACTCTCCAGCTTGTCCTCATCTCTTTGTACAGAGGGAAACAAAACTGAACACAGTATTCCAGGTGTGGCTTGACAAGAATTGAGAGAGCTAATGACTTCATCTCTGCTGGTGATGCTTTCTTTGATGCAAACCTGTTGGCTTTCTTTGCCACTGCAGCACACCATTCGCTCATATTGAGCTTGTCATTCTCCAGGGCTCCCAGGTCCATTTTCACATATCTGCTTGTGAGAAGCTGCCCAACTGAAAACATTTGCCACCACCCACTGGGTGTGGCCTGTCGACCAGTTCCCCACCCAACTACTTGCCTAAACAGTAACACATCAGTTTCTCGAGGAGGCTATGGGGAATCATAGTGAAAGCCCTGCAGAAATCCAGGTAGACAGTGTCCATGGCTTGCCCCACACCAGCAGAGGAGGTTACTTTGTTGCAGATGGCAATGAGGTTTGTCAAGAACAATTTGCACGTGGTGAATCCCAGTCACCTGCTTCATTTGCAACTGGTGGGTCTGTAATTTCCTGGATGCTCCTTTAAGCTCTTCATGTAAATGGGGCTGACATTAGCCTTCTTTCAATCTTCCAGGATGTCTCCTGATCTCCAGGACTTCTCAAAGCTTATATAAAGCAGGTCCACAATGACACCCATCTCTCTTAGCATCCCCAAATTGTCAGAGCCTGTCAATTTGGCCCTGGCTTTGGTAGGGGCCAAGCTCCTGTAATAGCTCACATATTAACTCTTTCTTCACTGACTGAGTCTACGGTTGCACCAACCTGCATTTCTGTTCTCAGTGCCTGAGACCCATCAGTGCTGGTAAAGACAGAGGTGAGGACACCATTGAAAGCTTCTGCCTTTTCAGCATTTTCAATTACTGATTTGCCGCCTTCTTTTCCAGAGAGACAACATTTTCATTCTATTCCTGCTTGTTGCTTCAGTACTTGAAAAACCTTTTCTGCAGTTTTTGACACCTCTGGCCAATTCCAATTTGAGCTGATTTTTTCCTTTTCTAATCACATCTTTGCATGGCCTGGCAATACTGTTGTAGTTCTCAATAGGTAATTGTCTACTTTTCCATCTCTGGTACATTTCTCTTTTTAAAAACACTTTTTTTAGTACCCCAATCAATCAACCAGCTATATAAGAGATCAAATTATGGTCACAAATCACAGCTGTCTTAGGACAACTATACTGCTTTGGAACTGTGGAGAAGTTAATTCCATACAGCAATAATAGAAAGATTCTCTGATAACTGATTACTCACATATTTTGATCCAGCATGATCATCAGAATATGATTCAGAAGGAGCCATTAAGCCATCAGCAGATGTTGCTAGAATTATTTAAGGTGGTGTGATAGTTCTCATTAAGAGCTCAATGAGGTAAAATCTCTATTTTGATATATAGGGAAAAGATCTTGAAGCAGATTTGGAGCGAGCTGAGAAAATAATTAAGAATGAGGAAACCACTGGGCTTTAGGCAGGAGCTGTTATTCTTTCTATTTGGGGGTAAGACTGGCAGAAGCAGAAGGAAGTTTTGGACTGAAGGTTCATTTTATGAAAACAACACCAATTTGTTTAACTTCTAATCTAATAAACAAGCCTTAGACATCCAATAGCCAAAACAGGTGTAGAAAAACAGAAAGCCTGACTAGACAATGAATCAGTATTTTTGAACTCAATTATTGCATGCATCAACAAATGTCCAAAGGAATGATTCATGTTTCATTGAGAACTTGCCAAGGTGATAATAAAAGGTTTGTATACTTTCCATTGAACCCCCATTTTTAAACTTTTTTTTTTTTGGGGGGGGGGGGGTGTGTTAGGGTTTTTTGTTTGTTTTTGTTTGTTATTTGTTTGTTTTTAATATAACATTCAATTATATACAGCAATTTGAATGTGATATTTACTGGGCTATTTCTGAAAATAAAAGCACCAAAATATATCTATTAAATAAAAAGAAATTAGATTTTCTCAGAACTAGTGTTAACACTGCAAACATTAAATGCAGCAAATATCTTTATACTTTAGAATCAGACAGAGATATAAAAGAAAAAGTTATTTGGCTTGTTTATTTCCATTTTTCTGGTGTGACAGAATCATAGAATCATGGAGATCATCAAGTCCAACTGCCAACTTAACACAACCATGGCCATTAAACCATGTCCCAACGTGCCATGTCCACACATTTCTTGAACATCTTCATAGATGGTGACTCTACCACCTCCGTGGGCAACTTATTCCCATACCTGAACACTCTTTCTGTAAATAAATGTTTCTTAATATCCAGCCTACATCTCCCCTGGCACAGTTTCAGGCTATGATAATTTCTAATGGAAATTCTGAGGTTCCCAGGAAAATTATATTATTAAGGGAACTATTTCAGTCTTTCAGACAGTGAATGAATGGTTTAGTTCTTTATGATTTTTTTTTGTTTTTGTTTTGGAAGCTGACTTGAATGCCTGAACTACTTATGCAGTGTGTTACAAATTAGTCATGCTCAAGCACTAGAGTCAAAATCCAGAAATACATTTTACCTGGTCTTCAGTATAACAGCCTTATCCACACTAGCAACAAAGAAAATACAGAAATATACCAGTTCCCAGAGGTTTGCATTTAAAAGACTGTTGTTAAGAAAATTATATATTATAGGTCATAAAATCATCACATAATCGGAGCTAAAACAATGAGTTACAGTTTTGGCTCTGATCCACCAAAGTTTCCAGGTGCTTTGCAAAATGCACAAGTCTGCAGGCTGTACTCAGTTACAACAGCTTCAGTTACTTCAGTGGGATTATGTCAGACAGGCACAGAAACAGGTGGATGCAAGTTCAGTCCACATTTGCAACAAGAAAATGTTTCTTTAAGAAAAAAAATAAAAGCTTAAGAAAAAAAAAGACAGGTTTACTACTGATTACATTAAACTGCTTCATGTAATAGTTCTGAAAAGAAATGAATGAATATCAGTAAAATAAAGACAATTAACTGTGTCAAACCCTTCTGTGCTGCTGTTTTCCTAGTAATTTTCTTTCTTTGACATATAAGAATTTCATGCAGCTTAGTGACAACTTCTCTGCTGGAAATTTTAAGGCCCCATGTCTCACTGTGAATTTGCCTTCATGTCATTTGCCATGTATGCAAGTATTTCCAAAAGACTTCTAGATGTTTAATATCGGTTTTGAAAATGCATTCTAGTAATATGCCCAAAGCATATTACAGTACATGCAAAAGTGGTACAGAAGAGGACTGGTGTTCTATGAACTCTTTCCAAACAAATCGAACTGGAACATTTCATCCTCCCTACTGCAAGTTAACAATTGCTAATAGCAATACATTGTGCAAGTTTCTGTGATCTACAATGCTTTGCTTGCTGTTTTCAGATGCCTTCATATGGATGTGACTTGAATTTTACTCTTAAAGGTTTTTTGGTGGATTGCATTGCCTTACAATACCAATCAGTCTATGTCTATATGTAAGTGGAAGTGAATTTCCTATTTCTAAAGGCTTGTGGTGCATTATCAGGAGGGAGTAGGCCTGGGACACAAAATTCCTGTCCTGTCAAATATGCTATGGAGAAGTAATATCTAACTCTGTCTGTCCAAGTTTTCTCTGCACCATCCAGTGAACTGGACAATTAATGTTATCTGTCCAGCCAAGGATAGCTGGGATGTCCTTACATTCCAGCTCTCAAAGTCCTTGATATGTGGTTCACCAACAGTCTCTAAAATGCTCAGTGATTTGGTGAATATTTAAGAGCATAGGGGAAAGGACATCAGTGCAGGTGTTCTGAGCATCACCATTCAATGTAGATGAGGTGAGCACAATCTTTTGTACTTACCTTCCAGTTCTGCTTGAGACATATCAAATTTATTTGCACGTCTGAAATTTTCCTGACACTTCCTTTCCTCTTAGAACTGGGTAACTGGAAGGTTTGCAAGAGTAAAACCTATCTGTGAGCTTTCCCAGTGACTGAGCTGACAAATGTTGCACATGGTCCCTCAGTGGAGGTGGATGACTGAGAACACTAGCTCATCCAGAGCAAATTGTAACCTTGTTTCTTTCAACCTATATACATTTTCCTAAGAAGCAGAGCAGAATTCTCATATGAAATGAGACAATTTGAAACTTGAAAGAAAAAATTAGAAAGAAAGAGAGAAAATAATTTAAGTCTTAAAAAACTCAAGTGGGAGGGAAAAAAATGCCATAATCTTGTACTGTTATTAACTTTATTTTGTTATTTTTGCTCTAAACATCAGCTTTAGTTTCTCCAAATTCCTGTAGCAGTCAAATTATTACAGTGGAAGAGTGGATGTACAAATGAACAGGGAGCAGCAGTGGCAGAGGTTATCACAGACAAGAAGCTTTGAATACCAGAAATAAAATACTGAAATACCAGTGTGAGTGCACCTGCCAGGGAATGAGATCTACTGCAGTAAATGTTGTCTTTCATGGCTATTCTGTCCAGTGAAATTGCTGCTTGTAGAAACAACTGTACCACTTTCCTCTGGTCACCGAAAGCTGTCTGGAGTATTTTGATCTCAAGGTTACTAAAGCACAAATAAATTCTTCAGTCATATGTTCCTGACATTTGGTTAGTGGCCTACAGCACACAGACTGCAGAGACCTATCTTGTGCATTTATAAGCAGGGACTCTGCCCATGGCTGGCCCTCCCCATAACTGTCATGTAAAATTCAAGTTTTTAGCCACAAGATTTTAATTTTCTGCACTCTTTAAAGAGTAGAAAATCCACGACCCAAAATTTTAATACAAAGATTAAAAAACAGTCCTGAACTGTGTACATCCACTTTTAAAAACATTTTCCTAAAATGAACAACAAATACAGAATACCTGCTGTGTATTTGTTTCAAATCCTATTGTGAGGTTTCCAGATTCTAATGAAGACCACACTTTAGCTGCTGCTCTCTTTACACAATCAGCCAGAGGTTTCCAGGTGCTCTGTTTACTCCTAAAGTTAAGCTGTTAACTCAAGCAGTGCAAAGAATACAAAGGTTTGGCAGAGGGAAAATTTGAAGTATTTAATAGCAAACAAAAAGGAATAGTAGGAGGAGTGGATGATTTTATAGAAAAAAAATGGTATCTTGAAAATTTCTGATAAATGGAAGCTCTGTGCTGACCAATGAACTTAGAAAAGTAAGAATATAGAATCATGTCTGCCAAAATACATAATGTGCACCATGCAATATTTTAAGGCGTTTTACTATTAAAAGTAAAGAAAAAGCCTTCAGGTAAAGTTTTCATTGAATATACTTAATTTTTTATACATTTGAGTGAAATAGCTACAGAATATTTGAAAACAGTTCCATGTCCTTCCTGTGCTGGGGGCTCCAGAACTGCACACAGTACTCCAGGTGGGGTCTGACAAGAGCAGAGTAAAGGGGGAGAATCACCTCCATTGCCCTGCTGGTAATGCCTCTCTTAATGCAGCCCAGGACACAGTTGCTGTCTGGGCTGTGTGTGCACACTGCAAGCTCATGTTGAGCTTCTCATCCACCCAGACCCCCAGGGCCTTTTCCTCAGAGCTGCTCTCCAGCCATTCACCATCCAGCCTGGAGTTGTGCTTGGGATTGCAGTGACCCAGGTGCAGAACCTTACACTTGGCCTTGTTAAATTTCATGAGGTTAGGCTGGACCCACCTCTCCAGCCTGTCCAGGTCCCTCTGGATGCCATCCCTGCCCTCCAGCAAGTCAACTGTGCCACACAGCTTGGTGTCATCTGCAAGCTTGCTGAGGGTGCACTTGATTCCTCTGTGCATGTCACTGACAAAGATATTAAACAGCACTGGTCCCAGCACTGACCCCTGAGGGACGTCACTTGTCACTGGTCTCCAGGTGGACATTGTGCCCTTGATCACTACTCTTTGCATGGAACCATCCAAACAATTCCTTATCCAGCAATGCTCCACCCATGAAGTCTGTGTTTTTCCACTTTGGTGACCAGGATGTCATGTGGGACAGAGTCAAAGGCCTTACTCAGGTCCAGGTAGATGACAACAGTTGCCCTTCCCTTGTCCACTGTTGCTGTGACTTCATCATAAAAAGCCACCAAATTTGTTAGGCAGGATTTGCCCTTGGTGAAACCATGCTGGTTATCATTAGGCACCTCTGCTTTGTTCTCCATCTGCCTTAGCAGAGCCTTGAGAAGGATCTGCTCCGTGATATTGCCAGGCACAGAGGTGAGGCTGACTGGTCTGTAATTCCCAGGGTCGTCTGGCTGGATACCTTAACCTATGAGGTAGCCAGCCAAAAACTTTCACAGTTTCGTACAGGTAGTGAAGCACAGGTATCTAGTCCCACTAGTGGGATTTGGGTGCATTAGAGTGTGAAGATGATAGCACAGAATTGGCAAGTATGCACAGCCCAGCCTGAGGTGAGATGTGATATTGAGCTTCTCATGTAACATGAAGTACATATCAAGACAAATGATACCTGTACCATTACATTTTCTATCATAGAACACAGAGCTGTCAAGACTGGAAGAGGTCTTTGAGATCATCACTTGCAACTGCTCGTCTAGAGCTCACAATCCCACAACTACTGCTAAACCACTACTTTGTCCCTAAGCATCATTTTCACATCACTTTTTCCAGTAGGTTCTTTGATATATTTCTAAAATGATTTGATTACTAAAGACGCAATAGCGGTGAACTTCCTTGCTGAAGCATTTTCTTTCCTTGGAAGAACTCAGGCTAAAAGTCCTGAGTGATTAGAAGCATTGCTAAATTCTTCTCCCAGCAGAGTGTGGTATGGCCAGGAAGGGGCTTTTGTCTTTCTATCCCACATAGGTCAATAGAGAGCTGACTAAGGAGTAAGGCACAACTTGAGATACCAGCATAGTTACTTCTTTAAAATTTTAACCTCTTTTGCAGTTCTCATAAGAAATCCTTTTTCTATTGTCTGTGCCATCAATGCTTTAAACATAGTCATATGTGGAACATCTGAAGTAAGAAAATAATGGGGCAAATACAAATAGAAAATAGCACAAGAACAATGATTCCATAGGAAAGCAGAGGCACTATTTGAAGTGTAACCAATTACTGGTAAGAACTAAGAGATGTTGCAGTTCTCTCTGAGTATTTTATAAATCAAGGCATCCTGCAGGACATAGAGGAGGTATGCATAAATAAGACATATAAACAAGCCAGTTTCTCACACCTGGAAGAGGGATACATCAAATGATGTGATTCATTTTGAGAAGCTCTTAGAGTAAAAAGGCTAGCCATAACACAGGCTGAGTTATGCAGGTCCACAGACCCTTTAAACTTTCGCTTCACTGTGAAACCACACTCCACTGGATAAAAGTGGAGAAGGCTCTGTTCTGCTCTTTCATTGAGAAGAAATTTTCTCCTTTTTTTTCACCGGGCTAAACAAAAGCAGCAATGCTTACTGAGAGGCAAAGGAATAACAGAATGACAGGGTAAGACATCAGCCCACCTGTACCATGTATTAGCCAAATTCTTTACTGAAGCCCAGAGGACTTCTGTGTATGATGGCTCATTGTCATGGCTGTTTCACTTTTCATGCCACAGTCAGACACTAAGCCACCCACAACTGGTCCTTCTTAAATAAACTCCTGAAGCCTTTGATCTGTTTTCTACAAGGCTTCCCAGCAGATATTGGCATCTACTTTATTTTTCAGACAACACTGATGGAATGAGATTTATTAATAACTTCTATTCTCTGAAGCAGTCTACGAGCAGCTGAGCATATGCCACTTAATGGAAGACTCAAAAATCAGCAACAAAGTTTGTTGTCTTCTTGAAACTTTTTGGAAAATAGATTTTTCAAGGCAAGAACCACTGTTAGCGTGGTCAACACATGAAGGTTAATTTCAGACTGAAGATGCCAACTGTGGCTGACACTAACGTTGAATACTTTTAACTAAAGTGCAAGGTAGCTTCAGTGCGATGCTTATAGTGGATTTTTTAAATTGACCCATTTTATTACAAAGTACAGGATTTTTTAAATGGACCCATTTTATTACAAAGTACAGGCATACTTTCAGAGGAGAAAGTATCTGAGCTTCTAATATCAGCTATGAAGAAAAATTATTAAAAGCATTGAGAAAAAAAAAATCTCAAGTTCTAAAATTAATTGTCCTAGCACTGAATACTCTTTGAATTTTCCCCCCCATGAGCATATTGCTGTCTCTCTAATGCAGAGTTGTGCATGTAAATGAAAGAAGTCTAAGATGTACAGAGACTCCGTCTGGAAAATATATTTGATTCAACACAGTAAAATGAGAAAGAGAACTATATTTAATCACAACAATATAAAAGAAAATCACATAAATGAGTAAGCACAACAGAAGTATTCTCCATAGCAGACCACAACAATTTTTAATAAAGAGATCTCACGTTGCAAAAGACAGAGATTCTGACACTGCACTAATAAGATTATCTTGTCTTCTTTCAATTGTCATGAACTATGTCCCCAACCAATGTTTCTTTCACAGGAAGGTAAACAATCTTTGCAAAAGGGCAAGGTTCATTCTGAAGGTGGTAGTATATGCAAAAGCAGGTAAATGACCTTCAGACTCCATTCAAAGTTTGAACTCATTTTCTTCCAGTAACTAGCAGGGACCCCAAGGCACCCTTACTGATGGACTCCATTCCGTTTTCTGCAACAAATCACACCTTTTCTCTACAAACTCAGGTTTAACTGGTCACCATTTTAATTGCAACATCCTGTGACTGATTTATGCAAATAATTGTAAATGTTTATATTAATCTCAATTAGTTTAATTGAAAAGCAGATTCACTGAGTAAGATTTCCATTTATAATCATTCAGTTGATAACCACTTCTAATGGCTGGAGGTTCTTACCCTAAAGGGAACAAGGCTGGCCTTGATTCTCTCCTGCCTGGAAGTGATTTAAATTAAGTGCTTTCTTGTTTATATCTACATGCAAAATCAGAAACTCTTATCATTGATAATTTGTTCCATGCTCTTTTACAATATGTTGCATTATGTTCTCTAAACGTCTAACTTGACAACGTTTGTCACACAGGCAGCACATTTTATTTGTGCAGATAAACAAAATAGATTGAAAGCACACATACAGAGAAAAAAAACCCCAAACAAACACAGACACCCCCAAAAACAAACAAACAAACAAACTACCCTAAAACAAACGAAAAAAAGAAACCCCAAAAGCCCACTACATTTTAATGGTTTGAATTCCAGGTGGCTGACTTGCTCCATAAAATGCTGAGATGATCACGGTACTGTAGTTCTTTCTCCTTACCAAATATATGCACTAGGAAGTTTTTCTCTGCTCTTTTGTCATCTTCTTTCCTGCTCTCTTATTTCATGACCTCTGAGTTAATCCTTCTATTCTTCCTATTAGCAAGTTTAAGCAGGCAAACTTCAAACAGACTAGCATTGGGTCACAAGGTTTAATGGGCATGTAGATAATCATCTAAATTGCGTTTCTGGAGCTGATGGGCCAGACAGGCTTAGAGGGTAACTTTACCAGCTTTCACTGTTAATCAGCAAGGATTGTGTGTCTCAGTACGTATCTGCCTTCGCCTGCCTCCCTGAGGGGCTGGGTCGTATTGACTGATTAGCAAAGGCAGCTGCATTAGCTTTCTTCTCCCACAAAGTGTGTTATGGAGGCCCAAATGACTTGAAAGGCAAATGTGATCACAGCTCAAACACCAAGTGCTCTCTTCTCATCACTGTGGAATTGCTGGCCCTCCTCTTGCAGATTATGATACTCGGCACAACAGTTGTTGCCAATTTTGATGATCTGTTAACACTTAGGAAGCCGAACGCTAAAGGCTCTTCTTTCACATCTATTGTGGTATCATCAAGGGGAAAATTCTACAGGCTATTTCACATTTTTTGACGAATTTGAGAGCAGCCTATGAGGTGAACTGAAAAGAATACAGCAATTGAACTGTCAATAGTGAATGCCCTGGATTTTCACTTTGAAACACAACCTGTAAGAGGCTAGGTAAAGAGAGTAACAGTTCTCTGTATCGTACAGACAATTTTACAAATACAGAAATAGCAATGGATATGTACTTTGAACCTGATTTTCTCAGAGAAGGTAGTTACAAAGCAAAGTGTATCAAATCTGAGAGTTTTTAAAAATTGTATTGGTGGTTGCGTTTTATATCTACCTCAATTCTGAAGGAAAAAGTGGCAGTGAAGTTTGGCTTTCTGACTTGGGCAGAAGCTTGTCCTTCAGATGTTAGTCTCATCTTGCATAGTAATTCATCGTATGGTTCTTTATCAGATTATTAAAGAAACAAAATCAGAGTAATTAAATTATGATTAGCCATTGAATAAGCTTTCGTTGTCTTACTTGGGCACAATATAGGCCAATACTAGCACTCATTAAAGCAGCAAATGCTGTTACATTTAGAACACCTGACTAACCAGCTAAGAAGTTAAACAGACTTCTATTTGTATGTCAGTTAAGAAGATTCTACAAGAGGGAACTACTGATTCCTTTGTTTGTCCCTTGAACTTTGAGAAAGGAAGTTGAATTCTGATTTTCCACAAATTTTCATAGATTAAACTATTAAACATCTATGGCTCTGTGAGCTAGGTACAACATCTTCTGACTGATATTACAGACATGAATTACAGCAAATATTTCTATGATTTTCCAGTTCATGAAGAATTATATTCTCAAGGTTCTAAACATGGATGATCAAATTTTCCACTTATCTGGGCCAGCCCAGAATGCATGGACTTCCTCATATTGTAGTAAAGCCTTCAGTTCTCAGTTCTGTTGCACGTATTTGCTGAGTCATGGGATTATCCCATTTCCCAGCTTTCATGTGGCAGCCTGAAAGTGCATGGTGACATGGCACCCTTGGCTTTTTTGAGAACAAAACTGATCAAACCTCTATGCCAGATCACAAAACCCACAGCAGGATTTCAGTCTTGTCACATCTCTTTACTAACATCATGGACAAGAAAATTATCTGAATTCCAAATATGCTTTGTGAGCATATAGCTGGAAGAGGTGATGGCCTTTATGCAGTGCAGCAATATATCTCTTCAGTCTCCACATTTCTATTGCACCATGTGGCTGACTTACAGAACTCGCTTTTTAAAATTTTATTTTACCAAACTGAAGTTATAAGATTATCCAAAGTACATTGAAGTCAATGGCAGTCTTCTCCCAGTTCAAAGGTCTTGAATTAAGGATATTTTAATTTTCTTTTACTATTATACACATCACAAGTGTGGGTAGAGAAATTGTTACTAAATCCAAATGACAGTCTGCTTGAAGTGTCTCAGAACTGGGAGGTACACTTGCACAACTGTGCACCAAGCAACATGCAAGTTTTGTAAGCCTTAAACTTAGTTCTAGACAGTTTTACCATGCACCCTTCATGATATGTTTATAAGCATGACAGAATGTCTTGCAAACAGTATAATCTCATGTGCCAGAAACTGTGATGCCACATTAACATGCAGCTGGACTGCCCTTGTGGCCATGTGGCAGTGGTACTTTGTTTGTTCCCTGTGTGTGCACAGCTTGCTCACAGTCAGCACAAGTAGCTTCACAACACTCTGCTGTCACATTGGCAATTTAGTGAATGCCACCATTTACCAAAACAAAAAAAATGAGGTACCACAGAACCCTAGTCTGTCATGCAAAGCTGCTGACTTTTAAACTTGTAACAACTTTTGTCCCAGTAAAAACTGCAATGACCATTTATTACAAAAAAACCCCCGAACAACACAAACAAAACAAGACAAACACCAACCAACCAAACACCCACAAACAGATGCATGAGCAGCATTTATTTTGCAAATACTATGCCCTTATGCATGCTCTGATTTGACTCTGACTTCCAAACTGGCATGGTTGTGATATTTCATGTGCTGTCACACAGTGTAAGGAATTTCTAATTAATGACATTCTCTCCATGAACCAGGTGCATTGACAGAATGCAAACACTGACACAGCTATTTACCCAAAACATAAATATTTCAGTGAGGATTCAGAAACTTCGGGTGACCTTTTCTTCTTCACACTCTCTTCTATTCTACATTTAAACATGCCATTGCACTTCCTGGAGCTCATAAAGATCTGCTTAACTCATACTTTGCAGTTTTCTCAATTATGCGGCTCATCCAAAGACCTGTAAGGCTTTACACTTTAATGGGGAGTTAATTCTTACATCCTGATATTGCACAGTTAGAAATGGAAGCATGGAAAAATAAGGGCTACACTGACTTAGAACAGGTATTGTAGACAATGCAAAGCATGAAAGTAAGAGCTTGACCCACCATGGTGTCTGATACGGATAAGGTAGGTTGCATCTAGTATAAAGGAAAACTAACAGCTGTTAAAGGGTGAGCATGAATTCCCAAGAACATCACCTGTTCCTTTCCAGAGATCTCAAAAATAAGAGCAAAATGGACCATGAGCTAAATCTGTTCTAAATATGCCATATGTCTGCCGACAACTTAGCACAAACAAAATTCCCATAACTAACAAGAATTACATAAAAGTAGCTTTCATGATAAGCTTTCCCAAATAAGTGTTTTCACAGGAGGTGAATTGCATACCCAGCATTTACTGTTGGCTGTCTCCACTCACAGCCATACACTATGGTTCACTGCAATTGTTTGAAGGGACATTTCAATCCTGTGGTTAAAGGCCAGGATTCAGCAAAACCTGAGTCTAGCCCAGTCTGTACTAGCAGTCCTTGCTGGGCTCAGAAGTGACATGGTTTCTAAAGAATCTGCATCCATAGCAATGTATCTGTTTCAGCATCTCCCCACCCTGCAGCATTCTAGGCAGGTATTACTGAAAAGCATCTGTCAAACTGAAGCATCCAATCATACAGCACCCATGCAACTTTGTTCATCAGTTACAATCATACAAGCCATAATTTGACTCCTTAACATTTTTACTCATACAATTATGAGTTTCTGCTTGGCTAGATAATCTTCATCTTCTGTATCTCTACTATGTCATGCACACATACAGGATGACAACAGTAATATGAAGGGGGAGAAGAGCTTGAACACATGGAAGAATCGAATTGCTCTGTCAGGTCACTGAGTTTTACCTTTTACAGTTCTCCCCCCCCTCACATAATGAAATACTAATGACCTTTTTTTTATTTTTTCTTTTTTTTTTTTCTTTTTTTTAACTATAGTAGCAAAAATCCCATTTCAGTCAGGAGTCACCTGAATATCTAGGATGATGGGATGTTCCTACTGACACTGAGCTAAGCTGCAGATACGTAGAAAAGGAAGGGATGGTGATAAATTTTCTATTGTTGAGGTAGGAGGTTCTACAAACAACAGTAACTAGCGTCAGTAGTGATGAAGAGTTATATGATCCTTGATTCAAGAAGTCCATCCTTACAACAATGCTGCCAAAAGAGAGGGAGCATAGGAAAAAATGAAGGTTGAAAGTTGCCTAAAAATTTATCTCTCTTCATTATTGTAGCAATCTAATACTTTATTTGGATAATGATCACAAACAAAATTAGTTTGTTAGTGTCATCTCAGTAATTATTGGTTCCAAATTGTTGAATCGCTGAATCAGCATTCACACGGATTGTCTTGAAGCACTGGTGATATTACCCATCATTATGTGTGTATCGCACCATTTCCTATCTGCAATGCATCACATGTAGCTGTTGCATGGAATTGTGCTCTTATCAGCCTCTGTGTGATACTTCCAGAGCCATTTCCTGGGGTTTATCTGGTATTAATCTAGTATCACATGTTAAACAGGAAACTTAGCTAAATAGAGAGGACTAAGCACAGCCATTATAAAATGAAGAGTGTAGGCAAAATGCAGAAGACTGGAAGATTATATGCTTTTTCTCAAGGAAGCTGGACCCAACAGATTTGAATTTCACAGTCTGAGCTCTATAACGTGGCATCCCCAAAATGCCGGAGAGTACACTAATGGTCATAGTAGGCACAACCTACTGGAGATGCAGAACAAGCCTGTAAAACAAATTTCCTTCTATTTTGCTTGTTCTTCCTACCTTTTGCACTAGGTGTGCCTATTTTCTTGCTCTGTCCTGTTTAGAGCCCAACAGATGTCTGACAATGACTATGGGACTGACTATGGGAACTCATAATTACCAGGTGATAGTGCAGTCAATGCATGAAGTCAGCTGTGTAGGTGGAAAAAATGAGTGTTCATTTTCTATAGAAAATGCAGATGCTTACATTAACTCCCACAAAGGACATACCTATGCTTTTTTCAGTCCTTGAGACCTTTGTGTAAAGAACCAGATACTGGCCACTGATCAAGTTATCAGCCTAACGCCCACATCTCTGATGCTGAGGTACAAAAGGGGATCAGCACAGAATAGCATAAATGTAAAGAAACTCCATTACAGTGGTTAATTGTACCTCTCACTCATCTAGAAAACAGTGATTTAAATCATAACAAAGGTCTTTGTCATAAATAAGAAAATATGGCACGTCTTCTATCCCCAATGGTACAGACCTTGAGAAAGCTAGGATATGCTGACTCTAGAAAACATTTTTTTCTGAAATATACACAGAAATTTACCGTCTCAGTGTATTTATTATTTACATATCTACCTTCTAATCTTCATAAATATATCTTTTAGAAGCACCAAGATCTGCTTCTGTATTTAGGAACTTCTCCACTTTAAACAGTGAATGTGATTATTCATCTCAGCATCTTTATTACTTCAAACACCTTGCTGAGAGTTAGCGGGTTTTCCTGAGCTGGTGTTTACCCATCAATATTTAGGCAAACTACTAACAATTTCAGCAGTTTTACACAAGTGAATTCACTCAGTGACACTGCCTGGCATATATAATGGAAGATAATTTAGCCATACATTTCTGTCTGAACAGAAAGTGTAATTCGGAATTACTCCTCTGAAATGAACTGAACCATGTTGACATACAGTTGAAGACACAAGTCTTCACCTCTTCATAGCAATCTCTCTGTACTAGCTCTCTAATAATCTTATGACATTCACCTAAAATGCCTCCAGTTTAACAATTGTTTGCCATGTATTTATTCCTCAAGCTTTTTGTACACTGATTTGTTTTTCTTGAGGAGCATGTTGCAAGCACACAAAGCCTAAGTAATTTATGTTTTATTTAACAAATTAGAAGTGATGCAAATGTGTTTCTAGTGTTCTGTATTTTCATCCATTAATAAGTTCTACAATCCCTGAGCGTGAAGCTCCTGCTTATTTAACTTTTTTTTTTTTTTTTCACAGACACAGCTAATCACTAGCAAGAGTTTGAAACACAACCTTGATGTGAATTTCTCTCTCAGAGAAAGCCATCTTAAGGAGCACTCACCACTACTCTCCTGTCCCCTAGTTTCTCATTCCTGCCCCTGCATCTTCCTCTTCCCTTGTATGCACACAGATTGGGAATATTGCCCAAGAAACTAGTTTGTTTTTAAATAAAGTTCTTCCCTCTGATTCATGAGTAGATGTAGGCAGGTAAAGGGATACTTAAGTTGGCATTGCTCTTGGAAAAAATTGCTGCCATACTATGTTCTCACCACTGTTTCTGAAGAAAATTTAGAGTACAAGGTTGAGTATTTCAGATCTAATGATGAGTGGGCTTTTTGCTTGTCCCAGCCACTCCTCGAAAGCAGAGTTAGCAGTATTCTGGACCACACAATAGCTAAATTCTCTAATTTAATAATTATGCCACTATAAATTCGGAATTTCAACCTCTTTTAATCAAATAGCCTTCTTTAAATCAAAACATCTCCTTTTGAAGAAAGTGTATACTTTCTTTGTATTTGTTCTTCCATGGTGAAGAAGCTGTAAAAATCAGGAAAAGACAAAAAAATAGACTCAAACTATTTTATTTTGACTTTGGGGTGGGTTTTGGTTGTTTTTTTAGGTTTTGGGGGTTTGGGAAGTGGTATTTTTGTTATTGTTCCCTGAAAAATTCAGAATCACTGAAAAAATATTCTCAGCAGGTCTAGATCTGAGAAGGCTCAAAAAATGCAATGCCTGATTGCTCCTATAATGGATATTATATTATTCTCTTGAAAAGGAAGTAAGCTAAATTTGCAAATAAGACACAGTCTGGTTGCTGATATAATTAGGCTGTGTATTCAGTTCCAGAGATGCAATTTCCCAAAAACAGAACTGCCAAAAAAGTTGTAGCTACACGCACTGCAAAACCTAGTTCTGCACATGGCATCTGCAGAAAAAAGGCATGGTTTGTAATGAGGAACACACTCAGCTTTTATTATTGCTATGATTTTATTTTTTAGACATTGTTTAATATTTGGAAAATTCTTTGAATTTTTTTAATGAAAGCATTAAGCCAATAGTTAATCTATATTTCTGTAACTGACAGGTTTTACTTCCACTATCTAGTATGAGAGGCATTGTAACTGTAATCTCATGCAGTTTAAAATGAAGTAAAAATAGTTTATTTTCCTTGGCAAATGTATAGTTTGAGGTTAAAAAAACCCCAAATATTCTTATATTGTACATATCACAACCAACTAATTTAGTTTGATTTTTTAAAAGCTTCTTCTTTTCTAAGTGGTTTTCTCATCTTTATCCCTCAAGGATTAAAGTTAAATATAGTTATCATATTAGGCCTAGGTCTTAGTTGCTTTTTCATCAATGAAAGTTTAGTAAATAGAAAGAGAAATCAATTTCTTGCTGTTGTTTCCAGAACGCCTTGCAGCCATTTGGTGTTACACAGTCAGCAATGTATCTCATTATCAGTTCTGTTGGCTTCTAATGTTACCTGGACACTGAAAAAATGAGTAGGATAAAAGGCCTTATAAAAATGAAGACATAATAATACTTAAGAATAAAATATTCTATTAAAATTAGGAATGTTTTTAAAGCTGTTCTTCTGTAAGTCTGTTTTGCCGGACCTGAGAAAGTGGTAGGACAGACAGAGCATCAGCCCACTGCATTGCACTGATTCTGAGGAGTACTTTTTTTCACATTTCATGCAAATGCACAAAGAGAATGAGACACATTGTGGCTGTAAAACATAAGATTACCTATCCAGTGCAAATGCAAAATAAACCAACCAACCAAAACCCAAACAAAACGCCACCAGCTGTATTACTAAAATACAAAAGCAACCCGAATGAAACTAAAAATACCCAAACATGTGACTTCAGGACACTATAAGTACAGAAGCTCACAATGGACAACAAAATGCCCTAAGCACATCAGCAGCTACTTTCCATGATTACAACTAGGCAAAGATTAACAAAGAGGTAGCATTCAACTGAGTGAAGCATACACAAATCTAAATCAGTTCAAGTGTGCAGTTTTTCTGCTGGCTTTGAATTCTTTCTGTCTCGGTGTTACAGCTTCGTATGTGGTAACAAAATGGCACCACTTCTCTCAAGGACTTAATTTTAATATTGTCAATAATTGCACAAAATTAAGTTAAAATGCAAACCAATAATCTCTCCATTTGCAGTCCAAGCAATACTGTCAGGATGAAGAACATGCAACGAAAGGCAACCAAAACTGCCACAGTTTATCACCTATCAAAAGGTAGGGAGGACAATATTTTTTCTCCTTTTAGGGGCTGCAAGGCTTGAAACTACACACTTTTTAACTCAATAACCTTTACATTAATGCAAGATTATTCGACTGTATGAGAATTGTTATAGTACTGGAAACAACATCCTACACTCTTTTTTACATTGTAACCTTCCTTGAAGTATCATCTTGCAGTGAAACCTGAATAGTTTAGTGGGATTAAACATAAAAGAAACTCAGGGAGGAAAGGCAGCTGGATTAGAATTTTAACCACAGCCTTCTGTGAGAAAGACCACACCACTGTCAGCGACCTTTCTCTCCCCATGTGTGATCCCAGTTGTGCCTAGTCAAGTGTCCAAAGGAGACTCCAGCATTCATGCTGTATTTATCCTTTTGCTCCTAAAACAGGTGTCTTCTTACTAACGGAACAAGCATTTGTGCCATTCATCAGAGTGTGCTAAGCCACCCTGCAGGAGCAAACATTGTTCTCTAGTACAAAAAGCAGAAGGTAATGACTAATAAAATCCAAGTTTTGTACTGATGAAAAATACCACTGTAAACAAAAGGCAATGAACTGTCTTCTAGCAAATAGGGGAAAAGATGTGCAGGCTTTTTGGTGCCATTTCAAAATCTCTAGCTCCAGCCTTTATTTGTTTTTCAAATGCATTCTTTGATAAGTTTCCTTTTAATATTTTTTTTAAATGTCGGTTTAGAATCTCACTCTGTATCTTCACACCCTAATTAGATACCACAAGAATGCTTTTCATCTCACTTTTACTCTAAAATCCTCAAGTCCTCCCTAGGTCTGAACAATTATATTAATTAGAGAACAGTTATTTATGGATGAGCAGAAAACTGAGGTCAATTAAAAGAAACTTCTAAAAACACTTTCCATTTTTATCATCCTAGATCTCTTTGCCTTCAAAGAGCTTCAAAGACTTATAGTCAAATCTCATAAATGCTATCATAAAACATTGACAACAATGTAAACTCTAGTGTGGGAGTATGTATATGAGGTTGAATTCCTGGTTGCCAGATTGGGCAATGAGTAGTTATGAAAACTGCAGTCTGCCCACAGCATGGCATGGAGGGACAGTTTTCTTATGAACAGGCAATAGCTCTCTGATGGATAATGTTTTTGCTGACCAAAGTAAGGGTTCATTAACCTGGAGCTCTCAAATTTGTGGCAAATGTAATGGGTACTTATGCTTGACATCTTGTATCTCAAACATTGTGTGAATGCTGTATTTCATGCACTTATAGCATTTAGAACCCAGCTTCTAATGTCACCAAAACTGACTCTACACCAGCTTTCGCCCATGTGTCTTAACTTTTACTATTGAATGAACAGAAATCAGTTAAATCCACTATTGGTTTGTACAGCAAAACAATAGGTAGACAATACCTGCACAAACCCGCACATCATATAGTCATCAAACAAAGGCAGACTAGGACGGTCCTCTCGATAAATTGTGATTCTGTAGCTGCTCACAACCTGGACACTGGGCTGTGAATCATCTGTAACAAGAATGGTGACTTTGTTCAGTCCAAGGCCAAGGGGGTAGTTAGCAATGCTGGAAGGCAAAAGAGGGAAAAAAATATGGGAAAAATAATAAAAGAAATACATATTTACACTGCTTTAGCTATGGCAGCTAAAATTTACTTCTCTTTTACAGTATACCTATGATTTTAAACAACAACAAACAAAAAACCAAAACCAACACAATCGTGTAAAATAAGATTTGTTTTACAATTTATAATTCCTTTAGGAAGACAAAATACTGATACTGAAGTGCAGTGAAAATAGTTTCAGTGGCAGTGGCAGCAATTCTAAAAAGAAATCTGTGAATGAATTCACGAGGGACAATATAATATTTCCTGGCAGTTTCAAGGTTGTGGTGAAGTCATCAAGGAGATGAACAAGATCAGAGGTGTCAGCTAGCCACTGAAATTGTCCAGTAGATGTGATGGAGTTCCAGATAGTGATAGAGAAGAAAAATGCTGGACTGTGCTTTCCTTATCTTGGTAGAGAAATGAGAAATGGATGTGCAGAATCTGCACATCCAGGGCTTTGACTTTTTAGTGTAAAGAACATATTGATCTTTGTTTTCTTTTCATAAGGAAGAAATCTCATGAGTTTTTCATATGTATCCATGTTGACTGCCAACACTAAAAAGCTGTATGGAAAAATTTTAAGGAGCTTCTTTCTAAATGATTTCACAGAAACTGTTGCCAGTCTCTGGAACAGGCTACCCAAGGAGTTGGCTGGATCATGTTTAAAAGTCATACAGATCTGATGCTTGGGGACATGGTGCAGTGACAGACTTGGTGGAGTAGGCAAAATGGCTGGACTTGATGATCTTGAAGGTCTTTTCTAGACTGGATGATTTTATGATTCTATTAAGACTAATTCCTTATTGAAAATATAGAAAGCATATTATACATTAGGTCAGTTGCAAGTGTAGACTGTTTGGTTATTACCAGACATTTTAGGTCAAAGCACCTGCTTTATAGTCATTCAAAAGATGGTGTGTTGTATAGGTGCCTCATGCCATGAAGAAAAACGAGCTCTGTAGTTGGTGAGATGTCCTCACTCTGTTCTCTATCCACTCACTAATGGCTAGTGTGTAAATATGCCAGAGCAACCTGTTCTAGTGGGAGGTGTCCCTGCCTATAGCATAGGGGGGTTCGAACTGAATGGTCTTCGAGGTCTCTTCCAACCTAAACCATTCTATGATTCTATGATTCTATGATTCTATGAACTCTGATTCTGAGGTAATTTACCCAGATAAAGATACACTTTCTGTCCCTCCCAACATCCAAAACCAGGTCATGCCCAAAATGCCTGTTGGAATTGTTCCTGGCACACGCTGCTGTCTGTGAGACTGCTGTCTGGTAAAGCCAAAACTGTGCCAGAGATCATAGAAGCAATTAAATGTCATGGATGCCCATCAGTCAGTGTCCAAACCTGATGTTTAGAGATGACTTTGGTCTCTCTCCTCTACCCTCCAGGTTTATTATTCTCTAAGAGATTAGATAATCCTGAACTCTTGCAGATGACAAGATGACTCACTCAGTAGATGAGGGAAGGGCTGTGGATGTTGCTTATCTGGACTTTCCACTGTGACACTGTTTCTCACAGCACTCTCCTGGACAAAGTGGTTGTTCATGGCTGGGATGGGTATATGCTTTTCTGGGTAAAAAGGTAGCTGGATGGCCAAGCCCAAAGAGTGGCAATGAAAGAAGTCAAACCTAGTTGGCAGCGGGTCATGAGTTGTGTTCCCCAGGGCTCAGTATTGAAGTCTGTTCTTTTACACGTGTTTATCAATGGTCTGGAAGAGGGAGTTGAGTGTGCCATCAGTAAATTTGCAGATGACAGCTGTGTGAGAATCATAGAATCAGTCAGGGTTGGAAGGGACCACAAAGATCATCAAGTTCCAACCCCCATGCCATGGGCAGGTACACCCTACCCTAGATTAGGCTGGACAGAGCCTCATCCAGCCTGGCTTTAAACACCTCCAGGGAAGTGGCTCCAACCACCTCTCTGGGCAACCCATTCCAAGGCTTCACCACTCTCATGGTGAAGAACTTCCTCCTCACATCCAATCTGAGTCTCCCCACCTCCAGCTTTGCTTCATTCCCCCTAGTCCTGTCACTACCTGATAGCCTAAAAAGTCCCTCCCCAGCTTTTCTGTAGGCCCCCTTCAGATACTGCAAGGCCACAACAAGGTCACTTTATAGCCTCCTCTTCTCCAAACTGAATAGCCCCAACTCTTTCAGTATCTTAGGCCACAGTCTAAGTTCAAGGCCTGGATATGAAAGTTCAAATTCTTTGCTGCAAACTGCGTGCAGTGTAATGATGGTCTGTCACTAACCAGCTTTGATTCTGTCAGTGACTGGGGAAGCTGATGGAGATGCTTGCAACTGTGCACTCCATAAACCTAGGGTTAATTAACCCTTGAAAAGACATTACCATTGCCTTCAAGACATTGAAAAATAATTGTAAATTTCTGAGTGTTGAAATCCCTTTGATCTTCCTGTGACTAATCTATAAGTGTTCCATGCTCCCTGAAACACACAAAAAATCTGTAATATTCTGACACATTTCCAAAGTTAAGGACACTTTCAGCTTTACATGCATATTTTGTCATTCTTACCTTGGCCCTTTCTTTTCATCAAGGTGTACTTGGCATTGGCAGTTAGAGGGTTCTGCTCCTATCTTCACTGTCACTATGTCAAATGGAACCTCTGCATAGTATTCTTTGATCTTTGGGTTAAAGTGAGGGTTCAAGTCCAGCTGTGGACTGGTGAAGATCTGCCTGATATGAGATAGGGTATCTTTATCTGTTCCAAGAAGCAATAAAAAAAAATAAAAATAAACCTATGAAATGTATGAACATTTTTAAGTAACATTCAACTTCTGTCATATTGGTAACATGTACAGTGGCAATATTTTAAAATCTTGGTCCTTTCAAGACTGGTTATCCTGCTTCAAGGTCTTATTAGAGTTTGTATTGGCACTTGAGAGATATTTTTAGACTCTGGAGGGATTTTGATCATTCAGTGCCCAATGATTCTAGTCAGAGTCACAAAATTCAAAGCCTAAGCCTTTGAAAATGCAAGGATTAGGGCTAGGAGATCCTGTCTCCACTTCATTAACTGAAACTTAAAGAAAAGTTAGGCCAAAAAATCCATAACCTTCTTAGGTACCAGCCTGTGTACAGGGTTTATGTAGATGTGTAATTGCCAATAAAAATCAAAATAAGTTAGGCACACATTTACTGTTCATAAGAACAAGTCACATGGAGATATCTAGACCCATGGGGTCATTTGCAGTACAGTTGGAAGAATGTTCTACTAAAATTCCTAAATCAACAAATTTCATCTCCTTCCCTGCTTATGAAATCTCCACAATCAAATCCTATTTGCTCAAACGTATCCTTTATTTTGTAGTGTTTGCCAAATGACTCATGAGAATAATTATTTGCTGGCAACTCACTTTTTAAAAATATTTTAATCCAACCTACTGGATTCAGATTTACAGTGCAATTACAGATTCAAATCTTGCGTTCCATATATATTTTCTGTTATGTATTTAAAACTGGGTACTTCAGAAAGTACTCCAGCCAGCAAACGTTTTTATTGCAATATATGAAAAATCTTATGGCTTAAAACATGGTTTTAAAACATTATAAAGAATGCAAGCAGGTCTCTGGGATTTTTCACCTCAAGGTATCTGCCTTCAGAATCAGAACAGGGCAATTTCAGCACTCTTTTGTATGGATTAAAATGTAAAGGAAATTATTCCAGGGGAAGAGCAGAATTAAGTCTAAATTTTTAGAGGAATAGAAGCTTATAAATTTACATGCAGAGGGTTCAGGTGAGTGTAAACAGTTCTTCAGATCCTGTATGTCTTACCTAATAAAATGTTATCTCACTACTAGCTTTAAAATTAGGAACTTTCCACAAAAAAAAGAATTTTCAAAAATTGAACATCATCCAAATATGGTGCCTGTCAGCCAGCCAGGAGCTGTTCTGGACCCTGAATGACAGAGTTCCTGAAGGCACCATGATCAACACAGGGGAAATAAGGTTGAATGGGTAGAAAAGCCTTTCCACCACAGAGTAATTGTTTCACGTTTATAAATTGCTCCCTATGATAATGTGCCTTTGAGGAAGTTGAAAGCATTGCTGCCATAAGACAAATATACTCTAAATCTTTGCATACTTTTAACACAGTTAAAATATTCCTACAAGCAGATATTTTAGAAAACCTCTGCATCTGTTAAGCAGCTCTTTATAACTCTACCACTAAGCTGAAGGCTGGCCTTATACAAGGCTGATTAAACTCTATATAGGTTTAAAGGCTACTGTACGAAAACAAATGTATGCTAAAGTTCTTGGAAAAAAGGGGCAAAGGGACCAAGAAGACTATATTCATATGCATGCATAGCAATGTCTAACTTTGTACTTGAAGTTTATTTAACATAATTGCCCAATTATTTATTGATTCTTAAACATTTTTTTTTCTCTGCTCAGCTTGCAGGCACTCCATTCACCAAAAGCTTATGCAGAAAACCCTCAAAAATTTGTTCAAGTATGTATCTCTTCTTACCCCTTAGCAGTCTAGAAAGACCTTGACTTACCATAACTGCACTGACTTTCTTTAGTCTTACTGGAATAATGCAATGCTGAAAATTAAAGAGAAGCAATTAATTATTTTCTGGGGTTTGGCATGATCCAGCAGTCCTACAGAAGGAACTCTCATTGTTTCAATCACTAAAAATGCAGTGTATTTTTATTATTTTCTGTGTGAGGTCTTTGCTTTAGCTTCATGCACACTGCTCATGAGCTTAGCAGAATGACACAGATAAGGAAGAAATTGGTCTTTTATAGGTAATAAGCCAAGACCTTTCATTTGGGATGCAAAATAATGTAACCTAAATCATACATGCTATCAGAAGTAGTACAAATAGGAAAACCACACCATATATAAAAGACATTATGATTCCTTACATTCATGATTCTTCCAGAAGTCAGAAGGAATATTCTGCTTAGGATTTACATTTTCTTGAGAAGAATTCCTGTCAATTCAATAGTAAACATATTTCTACATAAATAGAAGGAACAGAAACCAAGGAACATTTTTCCAAAATTTATATATGCAACCCAGTGTGCATGGTATTTCAATATCCTCCATGAAAGAATGGATTTCAATTCATGTACCCAGCATTAGCAATAGTACCTGAAGGAACACAACATTCTATAATATATAGTGCCATATAACATGACAAAAACCTAACCAGAAATATATTTCAAAACATAATTGAATTGCTGGGAAGAGTAAATAGAGCCAAGAATAAAATAACCCAAACCATATCTCTTAACTGTTTGTATAATGCTTCTTTATATATATGAGATTAGAGTTAGATTTTGTTAAAAAATAATTAAATTTAAATGAAGGCCTGTGTCAAGGTGAATATTTGTACTGGTGTTAGCATGAACTTTTATAATGGAACATGTTTATGTTTTGATTTATTTGATAATTCAAAACCTAGCACATGATCAACATTCAGAGTATATATATATATATATATATATATACACACACACATATAAAATCCCCAGTGCAAAAAGACAAGTCAATTGCACCAATTAATTACCATGTTAAGTAGTGTCTATATTGCTAACTGTGCTGCTTTTTTTTGTTTTGGTTTTTTTTTTTTTTCCATTTATAAAGCATTTTTGGAGGCATAGTAGCAGAAAGACAGTGATTTTCTCTCCAATACATGTACTGGACCTGTGTCTAAGACCTTTTCAGAGGTCCATTGGCATTTCTTGAAACTTGTACATGTTTTTGTCTCACTGTTTTCTATAGAAGTTCACACATACCAGCTTCTTTCCAGACATTGTGGCCCATTCAGTTTGTCTTTTGAAAGACACAAAGTCATTGTCTGTGCCAAGGAAGGGAGTTGGCAGTATTGTTTTGTGCAATCGGCCATTGCATATGTTTTTAACAGGAGCTGCTGAAAGCAATATCAATGCCAATTACGGCAAAAGGTAAATGGTCCAAAAATAAAACATATTTCTGCTTAATCTCAGTGAAACAAGTGTTCCCGTATGTGCATGAAAATGTAGTTCTGAGCTTGCAGTGTCCAGACATCACTCTTATTTCATACACATTCATTTCCTTTGAAACAAGGCACTTAAACTATTAGAGAGTTTGTTCTCCTAGTTATAAGTAAGTTTGACCCCCTTTTTCTGCTTGCCAAGGTGCTATAATGGCTAACACCTGTCAAATAAATGTTTCCTCTCTGCTGTTCAATTTTGCTTTGCCGGTCTCAAACCCTATTGTGAGATTAAAACAAGATGTCTTAATGCCAAACTTTGCTTAGTCAGAGGACATCTCAAGAATGTGGCAGCAACCACCACTACAAGGCCTTGCCTCAAAAAAGAACAGCAAGATCTGTAGTGTCAGCTCTTTAAAGAGATTATAATATAATAATAAAATATTAAAATATATATGCTAACTCTATCTCAACAGCAGGGTATCGAAATAGAGTATTTAGAAATATTACAGAAAGATACTCAGATTACCATGTAGCCAGGAGGACTAGGGAAGGGATTATCTCCCTGTACTCAGCTCAAGTGAGGCTGCACCTTGAATACTGTGTATAGTTTTGGGCCTCTCACTAGAAGAAAGACACTGAGATGCTCAGCATGTTCAAAGGGCAACAAAGGTGGTGAAGAGTCTAGAGTATAGGTCTTATGAGGAGCAATTAGGGGAACTGGTGTTGCATAGTCTGGAGAAAAGGAGGCTCAGGCTGGACTTTATCAGTCAACAGCTACCTAAAAGGTGGTTGTAGAGAGGTGGAGGTCAGTCTCTTCTGCCAAGTAACAAGCAATAGGATGAGAGGAACAGGTCTCAAGTTACACCAGAGGATATTTACACTGGATATTAGGAATAATTTCTTCCATTAAAGAGCTTTTTAAGCCCTGGAACAGGCTGCCCATGGAAGTGCTTGAGTTGTAGCACTGCTACATCACTTTCAAATAACTTTGTCATATGTTATACCAATACTTCTGAGATGGTCATTACCACCTAGACTGTAATAATTTCATTATAGTTTCTAGAGGTGTGTTCCTAGAGTTGTCCTGTGGAAGTGATTCAGAGAGTTCACTAATACTAATAGTATTAGGGCTTCAATACTAGACATGTAGATGAAATGGGTTAAGAAAAGTAGACCAGGAAACTTATTTACATTGCATCTCCAGAATAACCAAACAAGACTAAAGGCAGAAGTCATTATTTTTCCCATTAAAAAATGGTTGGACTGTCAGCTATGTAAATCACTGGATTTTTTAGATGTAGACTTTTACATAGCCTGAGAAATAAGAACTACTGTATGAATCAGCTGAATAACTTGGACTTAACTGAAGAAATCCAGAAGTGTTCCGATATACAAACTCGTTGAAGCTAAGAATCTCAAAAAAGATTAATCAAAGCTCAAAGAGAATGCCTACCTGAATTATTGGAGGAGTAAGCTCTGCTAAGCTCTTTTTTCCTTGCAATTAAGTATAATTACATGCATATCTGACACATGCATCTCCATCACATGCATGTAGCTATAGAACTGGAAGATTATGATTTAGTGGTGTCAAACACATGGGTTTTTATACAGTGAATTAACAGAATAGCATTATTAGCTTAGCCATTTCAGTAAAGTACAGTGCAAAGAAGCAGATTGGCCTATGCCCTGGAGAAAGGTCATGGTACCTCTACATATTTATACACATACAATAATGTTCAGCTTGAAAGGAAAAAGAGGCCAAGGGGCTTGCTCAAAATGAGTGAGTGGCACGGCTGAGATTAGAACAGAAAGCTGCTAAAGGTTGGTATGCTTTGATATGCAAACCTAAATATTTTGGCAAAGGGCAAGGGCTTACACATGAATGCAAGCAGCTGCATCTTTGAGTTACTTTTTGTGGAATAGCTGGCAGTAACAAAAATAATAATTACTACATTAATGGAGCTTTGTATTTTCAAAACAATAGTAAGCAGTTACCTAGCACAGTGGTAAGGCAAAAGGTCCACTTTATAGCTAAGTAAAGATACAGCTGACTAATGGCTTGCTAAAAGCCACATTGAATTAAGTGATGAATAAAATTAAAACTTAGGAATTCTTACAGATGTGTTCTATAGCCACTGCAGCAGTCTCCAAGAAAAATGCAGAAAATAATATCATTCTCACATTTAACCTGAGACTTAGAGAAATGGAGCACATACAATGCCTAACATGGCTTTCTTCCCAAGCCTTTGTTTGCAAGATAATATATGTCTGTAGTCAGTAAAGAAGTTTGGAATGCATTTATATGAAACATCATTAGCCAAGAGGTAAATGAGCACAGAAAACACATTTTTATACATTTTATACCAGACAACTTTTCTCCTTCCCTCTATTCATTCCTTACTCCCTCTTTTCTTTCTTTCCTTCCTCCCTCCTCATAAAAACAAAAAGTTCTTGCCAGAATCTCAGTGTATCTAATCTTATAATCACAATATTTTTTATAGCTTTTCAAATAGAGTTAAAATAAGGTTCTCTGAGTACTATGCTTATGGACCTGTCTCTTCTTGGGCAGAAAATTTAGAACCACTCAAAATTATCAGTTAACTTCGGAAAAATCTTCACCTAAAACTTTATATTTTCTTCACAGTTTTGCTTTTAACTGGTGAGTGAATGTAAAGGCAGTCTTTTTTTAGCACGGTTCTCTGTCTTAAAAAAGAAGAGACAAAACTGCACCATCTAGAAACATATCTACATCTTTAATGCCAGAATGGATGATAGTGCCTTCATGTCAAGTGTTGCAAGTCCACCTACTGAAGGATTATGTTTTATGAAGATATGTATAAACTTTATGAGCTACTACTACTAATATAATGTGAGAAGATAACCATATGGCATATGATACAAAACTATCTTACCATTCTGAGAGATTTCTATGTTCCCTTGTATTCATGAAGTGGAATTGTTCAAGTAGACTGAAAAGCAACCAATGTAGAGTCAGGACTGAACCAAGTTGTCTCACTGGGTCTACCATGCGATAAATGTCATGCAGTAAAGTCTGAATCCTGGGTGCTGCAGAAGGGAAAAGCTGACAAGAGAGACACAGATTACAGACTACACAATTATTACACATTTGTAAAATGCAAAGTGAGAAATTACCAGAAGACAGAACATGTACCATATGAACAGTTATGTATTAGTGCTCTTCCCCACATGTGTAGAAAATTTCTGTCTTGTCCAGCTCTGCAAACCAGCGTACTAGCACTAGCATGGAAGTCTGACTCCATGATTTTATTTTGTAGTTTAACTCCTTTACTTCTGAGTCATCTTCCAGATCTATTCAACTCAATCCCTCATTAGAAAGCCTTAGCAGTGTTCAACCCTGACTCTCATCCAGGAAGGTCTAGAAGAAATCCCAATATGCATATTTTCCAAACAACACATCCAGATGCAGATCTTTTATTTCCCCAGTATTTTGCCATTTCCCTCATCCCTCATTAACTGCCATGTCAGACATTGACTATTATTCCTTCATCTTGATTCTTCTCCAAAAATTGTCAATAGAAGTATGAAAAATACATATTACATATTCCACCTGCTTTTGTTTTCCCTACTCTTTAATCTATATCTATTGTCTAGTCATGATCTCAGTACTGTCTCCAGTTCTCCCATGCACACCTGTTTTGCTCAATTATAATTTGATTTTCTTACCAACTCATTAAAAATTCACATAATTTGTCTTCTTTTCCTTTCATTCTATGTTTTGACCTCTGTTTCTGCTTTACCTGTCCTTTTCAATGAATCTACAACTCAATTTATCTGTAGTATTTATCTTTTAATTAATTTTTTTTAATTCCTCCAAAATAAAATTATCATAACCTCTCTCTGCTTTTCTGTCTATCCAGTCTGATACGCATGCTACACCAAAAAAAAGTGGTAATAAAGGTTAAATGTTCAGTGATTTACACTATGTATCCAACACAATGAAACCATGTTTATTTTACCAGCTCGAATTGCCCAAGACTCTTCAGTTCCTTCATGAAAGTAACCATTGCATTTATCTCTTCTAAAGACAAACATTGCTCATCTTCTCTGTGGTAATTTCCATCCTATGAAAGAAAGGGAAGTATATTCTGGTGAAATCACATGGAAAGCAATGTGCTGTCGTTAGAGCCCAATACATTTGGTGATCAAAGGAACAAGTTACAGCAGCTCTCAACTTGCTCTAACCTCACCCAAGTAATGCCAAGACAGCTTCTTGTTTGCTCATTTCTCAATTTAGAATGAAGTAGACTGTGCATTAGCTTTGTATAGAAAAGTAGCCACACTTATGAGCATGGGAAGAGACTGGATAATGTACAGACAATAAATTGGACAGTGTGAAATATGGTCTGATGTCCTATGGAACATTGACTTAGGTCATCATATTACACATGTGCATGTGCCTGAGTATTCCTATTTTATCCTGTCATAAATTGAGAACTCATGTTGCTGTTTCAGTCACACGTGTCAGAGAGGCAGGAGTCCATGAAAAATTTAGTCCCTGTAAATCTTGCAAGCAGGGCCCCTCTCAGAAATGCATCCTTAAAACTGCCAAGACTGAGAAGTGCTGCTGAAGGTAGACACCAGCTTGTCAGAACTATTAGTCAGAAATTCACTAGTGATGCAAACTTTGTACAGATACTATGAATGCAAAACAAAACCAAATAATTTGAGCTTGCATTCAGAATAAAACACAAAATTGGAGGAAGCAGAACTTAATTTAATTCTGATACTCATTAATCTATTTGTTTGAGTTTATCAATTCAGGTTTAGGACACACAAATCTGTATGTTCAAGAAAGATCACAAAAAATGGTGGAGAAATTACTTTGATAAACTTTTAAATATATCTTTAAAGTACTGTACTTTCAGGAATAAAATAATTTGAGAGTGAAAATTTATAAAATAAAATCTAATAGTTCAGTAAGATATAGTTTTGCTCAAATAAATCCTTCATTGTTTAAGTTGGCAGCAACTATTTCAGAAAGGCATACAATTTAGAATAATTTTTTAAAAATCATTACTAATAAGAAAAAGTTGTAATGAACTACCTTGCTCACAACTGACATGTATATCTTCTGTAAAGCTTCTATGAAACTGGATGTTGAGGATTCATTAGACAGAAGAAATTTTAAAGTATCTTCAATAATAAATTCTTTGAAAGTTTGGTCCTGAATATTTGATTCATCCTCATCTTGAAAGTCAAAGTTGTCATGCACCTGTTGGAAAACAATGTAAGAATTTACAGTCTGAATATCACATCTAGTCTTCTCATAACCACATATATCAATTTGGAACTATTTACAACTTAAAAGTCGTAATAACACTAATAAAACAGCCAAGATCATAATACAACAAATGCTGTACCACATTTTATTGTTATTTTATTTAGCTTGGAAGGTACCATGAAGACCACCTCATTTCAACAACCTGACCATGGGCAGAGAGACTTTCCTCTGGCTCAGGTTGCTCAAGGCTCCATCTAACCTGGTCCTGAACATTTCCAGAGAAGATGCATCCACAGTTTCTCTGGGCAACCTGTTTCAGGGCCTCACCACTCTCAGTGTGATAAATGTATCCCTAATATGTAATATAAACCTACCCACTAAATCTACCCTCCCTCAATTTAAAGCCTTTAATCCTCTTCCTATGACCGCACTCTCTGACAAAGAGTTCCTCTCCATATTTCGTGCAGTCTTCATTTAAGTATTAGTAGGCTGCTAAAAGGTCTTCCCAGAGACTTCTCCAGGCTGAACGTCCCCAGTTCTCTCAGCCTGTCATCATAGGAGAGGTTCTCCAGCCCTCTGATCTTCTTTGTGGACCTCCTCTGGTCTTGCTTAAGCAGGTTTGTGTCCCTATGCTGGGGGCCCCAGAGCTGGACACAATACTCTATGTAGGGTCTGAGAAGAGCAGAGTAGATGGGGAGAGTCACCTGTCTCAACCTGCTGGACATACTTCTTTTGGCACAGTCCAGGATATAGCTGGCTTTCTGATCTGCAAGTGCACATTGCTGGCTCATATTCAGTTTCTCATCTACCAGCACCCACAAGTCCTTCTTCACAAAGCTACTCTCAATTCACTTATCTCCCAGCCTGTATTTGTCCTTGGGATAGCCCTGACCCAGGTGCAGGACCTTGTGTTTCGGCCTTGTTGAACCTCATGAGGCAGACGCCTCCAGCCTGTCAAGGCCTCCCTGGGCGGCATCGCTTCCTTCCAGGGTCTCCTGTCCTCAGCACATTTTCTGCCAGTCGTTAGAACTCCACACCACAATGTCTGCTGACCTCCAGTGGGCAGAGTACAATATTGCAGTCTCATCTGAGGGCTTTTTGAAATTTGATTTTTTTTTTTTTTTTTTAAATTAAATGTCAGCTTATTTGGAACATAGTCCTTCAGAACTCAGGAATTTAGGACTTACTGCAGATGAAAGTATAACTTTTGCAATGTGTAAGCACATTGCAATGTGTAAGCACATAAAGAGATTAGTATCTTAGCATAAGCACAAATATAGCTTCAAGCTGGATGGGGTGTGTGCATACTATGGTTTCCAATGGATTCGAAGTCAACTGTCATAGTAGGTATCAATCCTTTTTTTTAAGGGTAATTTGTATTTCTGTTAGAAACAATTAAATTACTTATTTACTGTATGTTTATGGATTAAGGCTCATGGTTCTCATGGTTAAGTGTAATGTGCAGGCAGGAAAAGGCCATGTTTTATTATTATTTCGGGTGAAGCAATAATTTGTGTGATTTTCTCACCTTAAGAACTACTGGTTGTATGGAGGTGCTGTATCCAATGTCAAAGGTAAGCATTTGAAAACATCGCCTGCATCTGAAATACAATATAACAGGAATCAGATCCAGTGAGATCAGGTACTATTGTGAAATACAGAATCGCAGTCATGATAACTGCCCAAGTTCAGCACTAAACCATGTTCCTACATATGCTGTAATGATACATACTGACAGGTCTAGAAAACACATACAAGAATATGCATACGTAGGTCTAGTGAGAGCACATGATAAAATTTCTAAGGGCCATCAGCATTAAACATAAATGAGGTCAGATTATCAGCTAATGAAAATAGTGCTATATTAAAGTGAATTTATATTGTTGACCTCCCCCGCAGTGAGAGAAGTGAGCTACCCTGGAGGAGAAAATGTCTGTTGATGACCCTGAGATCCTGCAAAAACTCTCTGGGCTTGCTGAAGTTACGGCTGTGCTGCAGCTATGGGGATGTTTGCAGGCGTGGACCAGGAGCTCTAAGCAAGTCTTGGATCATGTAAACAAGAGATAATGATTTGTTAAAAAAGCTGAGACTTTGGACCACTGTCAAAATACCTCCATTCCCGTTACGCTGTCCTCCTCCTCACAGCCCTCTCTACTCACAATGTAAGCTTTATTTCCAAGTTCTATAAGTCAAGTAAAGAGCTTTGTATTACTAGTACTAAAACACACACATTCTCAAACAGCTTTATAAAGCCTGTAAATGTAATAAATAGTAACTTATTTAGTATTTACCATAAAAATGTAATGGAAGTGACATAACATACATAATACAAATATAAATTTTAATTAACAAAAGTATTATGTAATAGAGGTTAATTCATGTGTAAGAACTGTGGCACTCCAGTAGAAGTTACTACAATGACTTAATACCCACAGAAATCTAATTGTTTCTGCCTAGGTGTATGTAATACAGTCTACAGTATCTCTTGTACAGATCTCCTGTTGAAGCCAGCTCTGAACCATCTTAGCTACTCTAACACTAATTACTTGACATACAATAGAAGACTTACTGAATGGAAATACAACTTCATATATATTAGGATATCATTGTGGGCCTAAATAGGCCAAAACAGGCCTGAACATGTCCTGACTTGCCCAGACATGTTCCCCTGCTCTCCCCTCCTTCTGTGCTGGGGGAAGCAACCATGGGAAAGGAAAACAAAAGCCCTGATTTCACTTAATATGGTCAAGCTTGGCAAAGTGCTATTCTGATTGGCTAATCTGTGTCCAAAGGCACACTAGACTTGGGCTTCATGGATAAAAGAGAGGCTCAGGTAGCAGAAGGGGCTGCTGCAGCCATTGGGGTTTTTTTGTGCCTCAAGGTGATCTCTGTCCTACTGCCTCATTGCATCCTGCCTGCCCCTTTGCAAGTTTTCTGCTGAATCGGAAGTCAAGAGGAACCAGGTGAGAGACTGTGCTACACCCCCAGCTTCCTGAAAAAAAGAGTCTGGGAAAATTCCAAAGCCTCTAATGGCTTTGAAACCACTGACAGCAACCTCTCCATGCATTTTTGGGTACTGTCTGATACTATAATGCAGCCCCAGAAATATGGAGAGACTACTTTGTGAGTAAACACTCAAAAGCCTCTTAGCAAATCTTTAGCAAAATTCTGTAAATTCCTAATTGAATCTGAATACCTTCTGTCTTAGCAGCAGAAAGGAGTCTCTTGAGTCCCCTGGTGGGCAAGAGGTAAAATTGAAACTAAGAAGCTCTCTCCAGTTTTAAGTTTAATGTTTATTATATTGTTACTAGTTATGTTTCTTAAGTGTTCTAGATTCCCTGTTTGTTTCCCTCTGTATAATGTTTTCATGACTGGGCAAAGAACCAATTATTATTAAGAATACTGTTTGTAGTGAGTTTCTGGATAACAAAATCAATAAACTATATTAATTTTCAAAATACCATCTTGCACTCATACCTAACCACTACATAGGACTACGCCAATTTTGTGTAATTTCTGTTAATTTGTGTTGTCTGAAACACTTTATCTGGAGATAGCATTGGGTCCTGAGTATTCACCATAACCTTTTCGCAAACCAGAAACACTATGGATATTGAGGAATTTTGCTCCTTAAATGTAGCATGACCTCACTTTATAAGTACAAATTATCATTATTATTATTATTGTTGTTGTTGTTGTTGTTATATTAGTGGTTATGTATCCTCTACAATTTTTATTCTGTTCTAAGGATTTATCTTAACAATTACCACTACAAGTCACTTACCGATCAAAAGAATTTGGTCCATCAGATGATTCACTGAAGACCTCAGTTATAAGTAAAAATTTACTTATAACTTCCTTCATGTTGCTGAAGGCTCGTTGGGGAGAACTGCTTTTGAAGAATATCTCAAAAAACCTTTGCAGCTGTAAAAGACATTTTCACATATTTTTCAATATTTACAATAAACAGCGCTTAAGATCATAAGTTAGAAGTCTAGTAGAAGTAAAAATTGGCTTAGAATGTTGACTTAATTTCTTATTCATCTGCACATTAAACTAGCATGAAAAGCTTCATACTAGTAGAACATTAGTTTTTGTTTACAAATAAGTATACAGAAACAAACTCTGTATTAATTGTTCTAAAGAATATTTCTAACAGTGTAAACTTACTTGGGTGAAACCTTTCATTGTCAATTGGTTCTAGGCAATGGAAATCACAAACAGTTATTTTTTTCAGCAATTAAGTAACAGCAAGCTCAAAGTAACAGCCTTTTCTCTTGTTAACATACCCTGTGGGCTACTCCACTTGTCTTTGGCTATGAATCCTTACCCCAGGTTAACAAGCTTTAAATATAATACTGAACAAAGATTTAACTGAAAGGGGGCTTACAAGAAGGCTGGAAAGGGACTGTTTACAAAGGCAAGTAGAGATAGGATGAGTAGCAATGGTTTTAAATTAGAGAAGAGTAGATTTAGGTTGGACATTAGGAAGAAGTTATTTACCATGAGGGTAGTGGAACACTGGAACAGATCATCCAGGGAGGTAGTCAAGGACTCATCCTTGGAGATTTTCAAGGTCAGGCTTGACAGGGCTCTGGGCAGCCTGATATAATGGAGGATGTCCATGCCCACTGCAGGGGAGTTGAATTAAATGACCTTTGGAGGTCACTTCCAACCCAAACTATTCTATGATTCTATAATGTTGAAAAAATAATCAGCCACTGCAGCCCATGTTTTGACTGGACTCTTGCGCATCCTGAAGCTTTTGGACTTGTGAATCCTCCCAGTGGCATATTCACTGCCCTGCACCACACTATCCTCAGCTGTTTTCAACACTCATGCAAATTTACTTATCTCATAACTTTACATAGAGATTCAGGGAAAGAACTGGAGTAACACAGAGCCCCAGTGAACAGTTGGACACGGGCAGGATTTCCTGTATTGGAGTCTTTTGTGCTAACTCTATTAAAGTTATCCCATAGAACAGAATTCAGAGTTTGAAATATGTAAAATTATTAGGTAATAGAAGAAGGTTCCAGGAAGACTTCATTGTGGCCTTTCAGCACTTAAGAGGTGACTACAAGAAAGATGGAGACAATTTCAGCAGGGGCTGTTGTAACAGAACAAGAAGTAATTGTTTCAGACTAAAAGAGGGTAAGTTTAAGACTAGATATAAGGGAGATTTTTTTTCACAACGAGAATGGTGAAACACTGGAACAAGTTACCCAAAGAGGTGGGTAGAAGCCCCATCCATGCAAACATTCAAGATCGGGTTGGACAGGGCTTTGAGCAACCCAATCTAGTTAAATACAGTCCTGCTTACTGTAGGGAGTTGGATTAGATGGCCTTTAAATTTCCCTTCCATACCCAAACACTCCATGATTCTATAATAATTTAGTAGTACTACATTACTAAACAGATAGATAGATTTATATAGTAAAAAAAAGTACTGTCTTCAGAAATAAAGTATACAAAGTACATATAGAACATGTCTTGTATTGATTTTCAGGAAAGAACTATTACTAGTTATTTCCAGAAATTTCTGTACTAAACAGACATAGAAATGTCATTATATAATTTCTGTTATCATCCACTTATGCATCCCACTGGGGTAACATGATGGAAGCATACAGACTTCTGTAGAGAGCCTCACTGGGGATTGATGTGGCTGGCATCTCTCTAGCTGCCTTTGACTTCTACAGTTATGAACACATGTGTACAGCAGATAGGTTAACTAAGTCTAACCTATAGCAGAAGTCCACAACAGTGTTTAATGTGACTTTTTTTTCTCTAAACCATGATCATAGAATTGCAGAATCAAAGACTCATAGAGATTGGAAGGGACATCTGGAGGTCATCTTTTCTAAACCCTCCTGATCAAGCAGTATTATCTATGGCCTGTTGCCCCATGACTGTGTCCAGGTAGCTTTTGAATAACTCCAAAGATAAAGCCTCCATGACCTCTCTGGGCAACTTTTGCCAGTCCTCAGTCACAAAGCAAAAAAAATGTGTTCCCTGATGTTCAGAAGGGAGGATCCTACTGTGCTTAAATTTGTTCCCATGGCCTCTTGTCCTGTCACTCTACCACTGAAGAGTCTGGTTTTGTATTCCTTATAGCTTTCTCCAGGTATTCATATACATTCAAGAGATCTCCCTGAGTCCCCGAGAAGCTTCTCCAGTCTATACGGTTATAGCTCTTTCAGCCCTTGCTCATATAAGAAACACTCTAGTTCCTTAATTATCTCAGTGGCCCTTTGCTGAACTCTCTTCACAGCCCCCTTGCACTGGAGAGTCCGGAACTAGAAATGGTACTGCAGGTGTGCCACAAAAGCAGACTTCTGGCTGATGGTCAGCTTGGTATCCACCAGGACTCCTAAGACCTTTCCTGCAAAGCTGCTTTCCAGAGAGATGGCTGGCCTTTGGCATACCCTGGTGCCTGGAGTTGTTCCTTCCCATGTACAGGCCCTTACACTTCCACATGATGAACTTCATGAAGTTCCTGTCAACTCATTTCTCCAACCTGTTGAGGTCCCTCTGGATGGAAACCTGACCCTCTAGTGATACACTCTCTTCCATCAGCCAAACATTTAACAAGGATGTTGAACAGGAATGAATCTCTAGGATACACTGCTAGTAACTGGCGATGTGCTATTCACTGTGCTGACACCAGATCTTAGAAAATATTTTTGTGCACTCTAGTCAGCAGAATTTTCTTGACAGTCTTACAGCCTTCCCTTGTGAGAATGAATATTGCCAAGCCCATTAGTCTGCACTGGCAATTTTTTCAGGTAGCATATTGCAGTTAAGCTCTTTCCACTTTTCAAGAAAATGCTGTACTGTTGCCTACAGCCAGCCAAGGGAAATACTTGAGTATGCAGATAACACTGCTTTTTGCTGTCTTCAGTTCTACTAACTCCATTGTGTTCCACTGGTAAGTAACTATTGGGTAGAATGTTAGCCAGCCTGTGTTCCTGTTCTTATCACCTCTGGTTTTATTCTAACAAGTGCTTCCCTTTCCAGGTTTTACTGACTAAAATAAACATCTCCCATGCACAGATCTGGGATGAAGGTTTGCAGTGCATGGCACTTTTCCTCTTCATCCCAATAAAGTTAATTGAAATGCTGGTAGGGGAAAAAAAGAAAAAGAAAAACAAACAAAGAAACAACAAACAAAACCAACAAACCAAATATGACTAAAGTTATAAAATTAAACCTTTGACTAATTGCAGGAAAGCAAATTGCAAAACAAGGTTGCACATATAGCCTCAACTCTGCCCTTTGTATATTTGCATGGTGTCAAAATCTTTATTTACATAACACTGTATTTTTATGCTGGAGAAAATTTCCCATGTGTACTGCAATTCCTAAACCTGCAGTGGGTATTGAGGGGCAACATGAGAAGCTGTGTTATTTTGCTACACAGGAAACAAGGTGTTGCAAAGTTTTATAAGATGAGATGGGTATTATTGGAAGGAGAGGTAAGAATGACAGAAGAAGCCTCAATAGCTCATTTGTTCCTCAACATATACCAATTACTAAGCACATGAACAGAAAGAGAACACAATACATGTATTTCCAGTAAAAACTAATAAGGAAACACAGGCAGATTTACCCTATTTGTACCCAGATCAAGCTGGCTTTAACAGCCAACTGTTGCCAGTACAACAGCATTAAAATAAAACTGGCTTCTCCAACAAATTGTGTTTTAGATATAGCCCTTCTTAAGCACACTAGAAAAGAAACATTGCTCAACCAGTTCTAGTTCAGGGATATCAGGTTTCAGGACAATGTTTATTCTAGGCCAGCAACTGAAAATAAATATTTACTCAGGCTGGTGTAGGACTGATGGAGACAAGAGACAAATACTTCATGTTAATTTAATTATCAAAATCCTATTTAAAGAAATTCAGGTGAAAACTGACTCCTATGGATACTACAAGATTCTCAGTAACAGAGAAAATGCAAGATGTATAGATTAGAGGTGTTAAACTGTGGAAACCTGCAGCAATCTCAGGTTCTTCTCAGTGTACCTAACAAAGACTGTGTTCAACTGTAAAATATTAGTCACTGAGTTGAAGGCTTTTTCAGATGAATAGCACTGATGCTGGTTCTCCTACCTTCAGAGGAAACAGACTGCCTATCCAGTAAGATTGATTGTCATTAGAAACATCATTGAGTAGTAAAAAGAGAACAGAATGGGAAAAAAAACAGTGGCAATCACAGGACTCTAGCCTGCAAGAAAGATGACAAGCTGGCAATTTTTTAAACAGAGGGATAGGGATGATATTTTAGTAGGATGTAAAATTTAATGCAGGCATGCGCGTATATTTTATAAAATGATCCCATGGTATACAGCATTGCAAGACTTCTTGGGAACTTGAATATGTTCATCTGTGAGCTAGATCCATACAATTCTACATATGTATGTTGATGCACATGGATCAAACACACATTTTCTGTAAAAGCAGAATGAACCAGAAATATTCTTAAGATGGATTTTAACTCATTGACAATTTGCTCAATGATAACTATTTTTCCTTTAAGATAAGCCACTGGGGGGTAGGAGGTGGGGGGATGGCTATATCAATAGTAATTTTACAATGCTTTTTCTTTACCTGATTTGACATCCACTTTCAAAAATCTGCAGTCATTAGAATATGGTTTATGATCTCAGTGACATGGATCCTTTTGTCTCCTCAAAAATAGACTGAACCATCAATTAAAGTCCTGGCACATTGAAAACCTGCAACTCAATTGTCAAAGAAATTCTGATGCATTGCAAGCTACAATCATAGAATCATAGAATGTCAGGGCCTGGAAGGAACCTCAAAAGATCATCTGGTTCAGCCCCTTTGCCAGAGCAGGATCACCTAGAGCAGTACACACTGGAATGATGTCCTGGTAGGGCATAAATCCCAGGGCATAAATTCTGCCCAGAGATGGCTCAATTCCTGGGATCCCCTCCCTCCCTGTTGTAAGGTCTGGCGGGGTAGCAGGGAACAGACCGCGTGGCTTTGAAACCAGGAAGTCCCAGGCCACATGGACAGGTCATATGCGCAAGTCAGGTGACCTGTGCTGTCTCTCAAGGTGTTAGGATCCACCCCTGGGTGCAGGACTTTTGAAAGGATTGGCCAGAAAATGGACGCTGATTGCCTATTGGTCAGTTTCACGCTTCCTAATGGAGTATTTAATAGGGTGCAATCGGACATGGGCTCTCTCTCTCCCACCACCTCTGTGAGGAACAGACGTCTCTGTACCCCATTCACCAGTGGCCACGTGTTTTGCAGTGTACAGCAGTGCAGTATCATAGCGTTTTGCAACAGCGGCAAAGGCAAACCCCCTTCTTTTCTTTTTCCTTGGGACAAGCTCTTTTATCTATCACGTTTTTGTGAGTATTTTGGGGGCGCGGTTAGGATTTCCCTTTGTTATTAGGCTCTCTGTTTCCTAAGTTCTGACTGTTTAAACTGAACACGATTTTGTGTTTTATCTTGCTGACCAAACATCCAAATGAACTCGGGGAAGTATTCCCAGAAAATCCACGATTATTAACTGTAATAAAAATTAATAATCGCAACAAATGCATCCAGATGGTTCTTGAATATCTCCAGAGAAGGAGACTCCACAAACTCCCTGGGCAGCTGGTTCCAGTGCTCTGTCACCCTCACAGTGAAAAAAT
Source organism: Psilopogon haemacephalus (assembly GCA_013396835.1). Classification (NCBI taxonomy): domain Eukaryota; kingdom Metazoa; phylum Chordata; class Aves; order Piciformes; family Megalaimidae; genus Psilopogon; species Psilopogon haemacephalus. The sequence goes on from VWZI01022215.1 coordinate 119,844, forward strand.
TCTTCCACAGGTTCACATGGAGCCTCCTATGACTCAACTTCCACCCATTGTCCCTTGTCCTGTCACTGGACATCACTGAGAAGATGCAGGCTCCATCCTCCTGGCATTCACCCCTTACATATTTATAAGCACTGATGAGGTCACCCCTTAGTCTCCTCCTCTTCAAGCTAAAAAGCCTCAGCTCCCTCAGTCTCTGCTCATAAGGAAGATGTACAACTTCCTAATCATTTTTTGGCTCTGCACTGGACTCAAGCAGAACAGAATCATAGGGACTCAGGGAGAGTGGAAGACTGTGGCATGCACAGGACTGGATGTTACAGGGATTATAGTAATTCCTTTGAGAGTATTTTCCTCTGGCAATTTTTCTGTATATTAGTTTCTTAGGAGAGAGAGTGAGGCAGCCTAAGGGCAGCTAGCTGAATGATCAGCTGAAGATTGTCCTGAGAAAGACTATAAAAATGCACTCTAGCAGTCTTTCTCAGATTGACTTCCAGATCAGTCCTAGCACAGTCTTGCCTGCTGATGAGACAAACAGCAAATATTTTCCTGCACAAACCTTAGGAATAGCAATAAATGCAAACATATGACTCCTGCCTTCACTGACTGCATTCATTAGCTTTCTTTTGATTGTAACCTGCATTCAGAGGCCTGAAAGCCAGTGAAGGCAATTCACTCGGGTGTCAAAATCTGTAGAGGAATCCCAGCCTACAAGACTACACTACTTATGTCTATTTATGACCTGAATGTCTAAGCTCCTTTTACATCTGACTGCAGAACACAGATACTTGGAGAGTGTGATTTATGCCATCCTAAGGCAGATACCTCAAAACAGTGACATTAATTGAAAACTAAAACTGCTCTGTTGCTTCAGTGACTGCACAGGGAATCTAAATGAGACACTGAAGACAGGTATGACATATATCATGGAAGTGATCACACAGCCCACCCACAGCAACAAATCCTGTGTGCCTGGAATATATAAAACTGTTGTCTAGTCCAACCTGGAAGCTTCAAAATAATATAAAAGCAGTATGGGGGAGAGACTTTGAGATGGAAACAGCAGCAGTTAAAACTTGGTCAGGCACTGCCAGAAGCTGGTTAAGTACTGCCAGAAGTCAGCCAGCTGTCATCACAGCTTCACCATAGATGGCAGTGAATACTAGGGTGTAAGCATGGGCATGGGTCCACCTACATGGGTACACATAAAATGGGCACATTCAGAGCTGGAGCCTCCACTTCTCCAAGCACACACATGCAAGAAGGGAAGCTGTGCCCCAGGGCAGGGGGGCTATGTTTGCAGCCTGTTCTGCCCATGATAGAGGGTCTGGGTAAGCGTAAGTGGAGTGGATGACTGACTATAGGCTTCAGGGGATATCTATAGAGGGATGTTTAGAAATATGCTATGTTTACTAATATTTTTGAAGTGTCTGCTATCATGGGCTACCTCTTCTGTTACTGAAATTGAAAGTGAGTGCATTATTACTTGTTGCCAGTTAATTACGTATCACTAATTTGCCATTTCTGTTCTGGTTTGGTTAAACTGTGTGAACTCATCAGCTTTTTTCTGCAACAGTATCTCACCTTTGGAAGTGTAGCTGAGCTCTGAACTCGCTTATGAACTACTGCAGCTACTGAGTAATTCATTGTAGTTTTAAAGCTTATGTGTTGACATTTGGTACATCCTACTCCAGGATTTGTATTAATAGATTTTGGAAGGACCTTGCTAGTTCCTAGTTGTAGCCACCAATATTAGATGGCAAAGTATCAGGATAATTTCTGAAGGCAAGGTTTACATCTGTGGAACCTTGGGTTACAAGAAATTTCCCTTTTTGAAGTAATGAAAGGTATCCTCTCCAGATTATTCTGCTATGCTTTCTAGCAGTTGCAATCTTTCTGACAAATTGGATCTGCAGAGTCTCAAAAGACATGAGGTAATTGCCTCTCCTTGAAAATAGCTGAGGATGTTTTTGACTTGAATCAATTCAATCAATCTCTGACACTTTCAGCTTATTTTTGTGCATCCATTCTTCTTGCTGGATCTGTATTTGGTGCAATTTCTTCATCAAGTTCAAATACATCTGAATGTAAGTATGTTGTTCATAGATACAAAAATACTCTTTTACACACAACTATAGAAATGTAGGTACATCCTTTGTATGTAACTAAATACCTAAGATGCCTAGAGACTGATACCAAATAGAAGTCCAGGAAAAAACATATTTTGCAAGGAAGTTATTTCCTATACTGTCTGCCAGCACAAGTGGATCTGTTCACTCATCACAGTATATAGACAAATTTGTAAGACATGTAATGGGAGAAAAATGCACCCATTATCAAAATTATGGTTCCAGGGTACATTACAGAGAAAACAGTGCAGTAGTTTATCATAAGTTTATAGTGCTAGCTTATTCTGTTTATTCCACCCTTGATTTATTGTTATAATGTGCCATTTCTCTGAAGCTCTAAAATGACACTTGCTAAAGGGGAAAATAATGGTATTATTCAGCTATTTTATACAGTAAATTTCCCACTCACATATAGTTTTTTTCTTTACGTAAGATTTTAAAAGAAGTTTTATTTAATAGTTCAGAACAAAAAAAAACCCCACAAACAAACAAACAAAAATCCTCTTCTGTTTCAAAGATAACTTATTTGCTTGAAGGAGAAAATGTGATCTGAGAAAGTTTCCTTGTTCTCAAGATCAAGTCCAAAAACTAAAAGCCTCTCACATGCTTCAGCAACCACTAAATTAAGTCCCCTGGCTGAGACTCAGCTAAGAACAGTTTCCCAACCCAGCATTGGCTTCTTAGTGGAAAAGTAAAGGTGATACACTAACAGTATTTCCCAGCTTGCTGTGAGAAGCAAAAAATGTGGCAAAAAAGAAACAGCTTAGCTAAGGGAAGTTAGAAAGCAAAAAGGGAAAGATGAGAAGAAGAATTAGGATAATGGAAACTGGGTCTGGGAAAGTTAGGAGTCACAGAGGGGCATGCTTACAGGACCACCTGGACTGAACAGGAAGAACGAAAAGATCTGTGGACCGGGAGAAATGCAGAGATCTAAGAACCTGGAAAAAAAGTGTAAAGACTTAATTATGACATATCCAAATGTTATAAAGAACAGGGATGTTTGCAATGAGAAGAACAGAAAATTACTTCTAGAAGAATTTTAACTTTATTTGTGCACTGCATGGCAAATTGGCACAGGTGTGAAGAAGGCAGAGAGAAAGTTCATTCATTCCTCCTCTTATAACAAGAATTAGAGATGTGAAAATAAATAATCAGGTAGAAGTTTTAAAGAAAAAAAAATCTTTCTCAAGGAACACATAAATTAATCTGTAGACTCTCACTGCATCAAGATGTTGGGAAGACCAAAAGCCTTACTAGATTAGGAAAATCTAGTAGAGAATTTCATGGCATAAAAGTCCACTGGAGCTTATTAAACATAAAGATATATATTCCACTTCCAGTTTTGTGTTTCAAACCTTGCAGGCTACAAGAAAGGGCCACAGCCGCCCCAGGGACAAGTACCATTTTATGCTTGTCTTGTTACAGAGTTTTACGATGTTTTCTTGCCTGGTTGTTGCCAGAAACAGAATGTCATACTAAGCGTGTCTGTGATCTCCCCCAGTCCAGACAGACTTTCATTCTTACATCAAATGAAAAAAAGATAGGACTTTACATAACATGAAGGCTGAAGACAGAGATGGAATTTATATTATCCCAGAAAGAGGAGTATTACAGTGTTCGGTTCTCTACACAGGCAGCTTGCAAGAACAGTGAAATTCATATGCTGAGTTCTTAGTGAACAAATTTAACTTTATTCCCCAAAATACCTGCAATCCAATTGATTAAGAATTGGCAGCAATTTTCTTTTTCATTTTCTCCGGCCAAGTGGCAGGGCGATAATATGGATTAAAAAAAAAAAAATAAAACAAAGGGGGGGAAAAAACTTGAGCCTTTCTTCTATTTCTAAGCATTTTACTCTTTATCTGCGTTAATGTTTGCATTCTGTGTTCGTGGCTACTACTTGAAGTAGTATCCCAACTGACCACATGGGGGCGATACTGCAACCTAATTTCCACAGTGTGGGGATCTAAGCAGACCTTTTACGTCATGTTAAAAGATTTATTTCCTGGTTAGGAGAGGGTCCCGTTTTATTTGCATATATGTTAAGCGTAGAAAGTAGTTTTCGTTACTCAAGTTTCCAAATCTTTAGAACACACAGAGAGAATTTCAGTGATCGTTATAGTGACTTCTACCACAAGCAAGCTTAACAGCAAACTGCTTTAATAAATTACGTTTACTTCACTGTACAACAGGAAAATCACTTAATATCATAGTTTCAGCTAACGGTGTCGAGGGTTATGCAAGAATATTAGTTGAGTAATTCGAATTCAGGAGGCACATGACCGTCTATTTCGGATAAGTGAAAAGACAGTGAATCAGAGCTGGACGACGAGAGCTGCTAGAAGCACAAAAGAGCTCTCACATGTGACGCAGGACATGGCACCCACACAGTTTACAGAAACGCATCCCTTCGATAAGAACTGGGACTGGTCTGGGAAAGGTTAATGGCAGGGCAAATAAAGTACTTCACATTATGTTAAAAGTTGAGATAATGAATCATAAATCACTGTTTGACACACCAACTTCTATTTAAAAACAAAAGTACTCAGGGGCCAGCATTCTTCTCAATGTGCAAGCAAAATGTCGATTAACATGAAGGGCATTATTGCACACATTGACAGAGACCCATGCTTTAATTGGTACCATATGCAAAATATAAAGTTTCTATTTTATTATTAATTTTCCAACACACAGATGGTCTAAATAAAAGGTTTTCAAATATCCTCAAGGAAATAAGGCTATTACACAAGTCTCATATCAAAACATTTATGTGGCAAAAAGCCATTCCCTCCTCTGAATCTCCTTCATCTTCCCAGCCAGGCTCCAAATCTAGTCACACTTTTACCACCCCTTGACTGCACACAAAATAATTATGCCATCTCAGTATTTACTTTCTTTTGCTTTCTGAACCAAGACACTAAAATATGTATAATATAATGTGTACTTTCTGAATGAAGATACTGGAATATGTATAATCCAGAGAAGGTCTGGCAGCAAAACACACTTGAACTCTTTCTGAACTGCCATTTGGCTAATGTTTATTCAAGAAGTCATTTTGATGTCTTGCCACTATGATTAGGGTAAGTAAATATGAGTTGTAAAAATCGTTTACTAACAAAGAAGTAAAGAGGAATGTAGCATTAGTTAATTAATTAAACTCCTTTTTTTTTTTTTTTTACACAGTTTCTCTTAATCATTTGATATCATCTGATCCCCCATCTCTAGTATTTTTTAAAATCTATCCTTTATATATTCCACATGTTGTTTTACATGGGGGATCAAATTTTAAACTTCACATACTGAATTTGTAGTAGTAATGTTATAACCAAGTTAACCACAATTTCTCATCAGTAGCAGTTTAGTTGTATTAGTATGAAAGAATTTGCTGAACAGAGGCTTCTATATACTGAGGAAGTGTCTAAATTATTGTGCAACATTACTGAAAGCAGTGCTTCTATGATAACAATGCAGCAGATAAAAAATATTTTAATCTGTTATTTTAAAAAATAAAAATACAAATTCAGTCAGCTCCTCTTTGGGAAACACTAGCAAAGTTTTCCTGACCAAAGTCTCCTCTACATGCATGTTCAGACCTCAGTGACACCAACAGGCATTCTGTCAATCAGTGGAAGAATAATTCTTAGAGATATTTCTGGTCTTTATTTGCTATTTAGGGGAAAAAAAAAATTACATCCACTATGTAACAAGCAGTTTTATTTCCTACATAACAGAGCTGGTAGAAACAGAAATCTTAGGAGGTTTTGGGATGGGCTCCTTGGCTGGTACAAATGTGTAGCTCCACTGGCTACTTTGGGAGAGGACATAATTTTGCTGGTATTGTACATCCCACTGGCAACAGATGATGGCTCCATGAAGTTTATGAGAAGCATGGTGTAGTCTCATCCGAAAGAATGTAAGTGGATGAATTCAAACCTTCTCCCAAGTATTGTTTTCTGACTGATGATCTCCTGCCTGATGCTTCTGCACCCAGTACAGAAGCCTCTTTACTATTTTCCCAGCCGTACTTTCTGGCCACTCCATTAATTCTCAGTGCTTCAGTTCTCCTGGAGACTCCCTGACTTCTTCTAGATTCTTTATAGGCACACTATTTATGCTGAGAGACAGTCTGATACAGCCTATTTTCTATAATTTTGTTAATTTGTATTTCAATCTATACAACACTACAAATGTTCCTTCTGTGATGCCTATTTTTTGTTTATTTCTTGCCATTTTGACAAGTCTGCCTGAAGCTCTGGAAGATACAGCATCAGTGCAGTAGTAACCAGATTGGAACTACTGTAGATGTACTGCTGGTTCTATCTATCATTTTTATTGCTTCTTCAGCTGCCGAAGAGCTCTGTAAATGGCAGCTGGCACCCTGTTCAGCAGACTTCTCTCAATGGGAATATCACAACGGCTAATGAGTACTAACCTGCTTCAGCTGTGGTACTGATTTTGCTGGACATTTCACTATTTTAATAAACATAAACCAAACTTGAATCCCAAGGTTTAAAGGTGAGTGACTGTTAGTCTACCTGATGTAAACAAAGGTAAAGAGATGGCAAAATAATATTTCTCCGTGGATTTCCATAGCTTCTCAGAGAGGAAAAGAAGAGAAGTTCATCTCACCTAATTTTGGCAATCTAGAATTTTGCGTGTGCCCTAGTCCACAGAAAGAAACAGACTTTTTAAGCAGGAAACTCATTCCAAAAATTAGTGCCTAAATTGGGTGGGACGATTCATTCTCTAGAGGTGTCTGTTTCTCCAATAACTAGAATTAGATAATGAGCTCAGACTAGGCACTTAACTCTGAGAGAGCTAAAATAATAGAACATACCATATGGCTGGCATCATCAAAAGTCCTGGCAGTGACAGTGTAACACTCAAACTGGTTCAAACTTCTGCCCAAGAGGACTACATGGACAAAGTGGACCCCATCCTAAGATGGATGAGCTATATGATCTCAAGAAGTTACTGATAGTTTGTGACCTTATTCCTTCTAAAGGAATCGTAGTTCCTTCACAAAGGGCTGCCATGCTGCAAGCATTGCTGATAGAACAAAGGAATGAGAAGGCAAGTTTGGAATTCCATAGGGCTACTAAGGAAACTAGATGTGGAGAAAGAGACTTATCTCCAGGAACTTGGAGGTGTCCAGAGTTCATCCAATCAAGGAATGTGTGGAACACATTCCTTCATAAAATTAAGACCATGGGAGGCCCATTCTCTCCATAGTCTACTTCCTTCCCCTTATTTAGAAGTGTCCTGACCCTGCTCCATTGTGTTTTACTGCACCTTAAAAAGAAACCTAAGCAAACTATTTGAAATATTTACTTTTTTTTTTTACAAGTCTGTCAATATCTGGGCAAAAGATGTTACTGCATGACAGCATCCACACTGCTGTGTTTCAGATAAAACACCAATCTTGCAAGTGCTGTGAAATGTCACCAATAAAATTGGGCTCTGAGGCAAGCAAATACCAGGCCCCTTCATAACCCCCACTGCAAAGGGCAAATCTGGGCTTCATGAAGCTAACTCCACTTGTTCTGAGAAATGGAAGCTATACTTTAGTAGAGTATTCACTGTCAGTTGCATATTGCAAATAAAAAGGAGCAAAAGATAATAAAGATATGAATTTTGTGTGTGTCTACTTTGCCTGAAAGGTGGAAAAAATCAGAAATTAAGTGTTTTACCTTTATGTAAAAGTGCTTTTTCTTGGGTGGATGCCAGACACTGGTGGTTGAATGAATGAATGCCCGCAGAGGTGTTAAGGATGTCACAAGAACATATGCTTTGATGATGACAGAAAGGTCTTGAGCTTTAATAATATCCTTGTGGTATGGTGAAGCTGATACTTCATTCCTGGAAAACAATAAAGATACATAGCATGAATGAAGTGCTTCTGCAAATTAGAAAAGTAAAATAGTGAAATAGTAAAATCAGTGGAAATAGGAAATTAGTTTTCGTCCCCCCCCCAAACTTAAACAGGCTTCACATCATGTCTTTTTACTGCTTTCAGTATCTTAATTTCCATACACAGAAAGTAACAGAGTTATGTTTGAGAGTACATATGGGTAAATGCATTATGGGCATATTGTAATGATTGCAAAGCCAGGACATCCAGAGTGAAGGTAAAATTGTTAAAGAAGTCTGAACAGCTTAAGTGTCAGATGTGCGTATTCAAATCATCCAGATTTAACATAGATTTGTAGCAAATTCAGAAAAAAAAAGCAAACAACCCTCTGGAAAGACTGCACTATTCTTAACACTTTTTTTTTTTTTTTTCTTCCCCCCCAGGATTATAAAGGAACACTAACACGTGGTATTGCATGCCTTCCCTAATGAAAACCATGAACTGTAATTCTAAATATTATGAAATGCTAGGACACCTAGGAATAACCTGTAATAAATCAGCTAAACACAAAAGAACTATGCAAGCTAATGTTGCCTATGAAGTGACACAGCTTTCTACATACTGGTCTGTAGCTCACATAGTCAGCCCAGAATCCACCATAGAAACAAGACAGGAAAAGAAAATTAAAAAAGGAAAATATCTGTTATTGAAAAGCTCATTATTTGAGGAATCTAAGCTATGCTTGGCCCTATTCACAAATATGGTTATTATTATACCTGTTAAATCTGAGGATTGCAAATGCAATGAGAAGATGACTATACAAATTATAGGTCTCTAAGACTGATCACTGGTAAAAGACATTCAACTCTCCTCCTCTTTCTGGTTATTCATTGTCAGTATGTGGCCTTTCCAGACCTCAATTTTGTGCTCTGTTAAGGGAGTCTAATAATATCTATCTTTAAAAGACGTTTATCTCCCTTGTGCTGAATGGTAGGTTCTCAGGGTAGAAAATTTGTGAGGTACTGTAACAGAGAAAACAGCACTTGGACAGTTAGTTCTCAAGAACATTTTTGGCCTTTCAGTAAAAGGATGTTCTCCTCCCAAAGGACTACATGTGTGTGTCTACAGTAGGGGAAAGGCAAGGATGGGAGAAGGAAATAGTTCATGCACCATGATATCTAAACATTCACAGGGGTGTCTCTGGGTCTGTATTTATCTGTCTAGGTATTTCAGTGCCCTCAACATAAAGACAGCTGTTCACACACTAAAAACTGTGCAAGCTTGGCTAGTACAGAAACAAGGAGTAAGCAAGTATAAGAGATGCAATACATTCAAGTGCTCCATTTGCTGTGTTGCTACATTCTGTCTCTCAAGGAACAGCAGGATGAAGCACTGGCTGTTTCTGAGAGTAGAGAAGGGGTTTGCTTACGGCTGTGCACTCCTGCTCTGCTTCCACCAGTGCCTCAGATTCACAGCATATGTCTTGCCAGTGCTTTCGCTGTCCTGAGACACGTTGCTTGAGGCACTGGTCCTTGATGGTCCAGGCTGGCCAGGACAATCTGAGGTGACAACTGGAAGCTGCAGGTCTGAAAAAGTATCAAGGACATGAGGCAGAGAGTCAGCAGAGCATTGAAAGCAGCTGTTCACCTCGGCTGTTAAGGGTAAAATGTGTAAACCACAATGGGTAGAAAGGTGCTATCAGCACCAGTCAAAAATCTAAAATAACAAGTGCTAGGACTGTAATCGTTTGCAGCTCTACTATCAGAGAGCTTTACACTCACCAAGCACCTCCTTCCAGTTGCAAACTCAGAGGCTTAGCTGCTACTACCACTTCATATAGCAGTGCATGAGTGCTGCACCCTCTTTCTCCTTCTTTCAAACAGAAAACCTTTGTTTCAAAATAGAAAATACCAAAACTTTGTCTCTTACATAGCCCTAATTACAATTAATGGAAATAGGAAATTTATTTTACTAAGGATGAAGGGACTTTGCCACTGTTACACACTGTAATACACAGAGCTCAGTAAATAACCACACTTCCCAGTTTCTAGCTTCACTGTTTAATGCTGTTTTGTAGTTACTGCACTCTGTGAGAGGCTTAGTTCTGCCACTGAACACAGTGGTAGTAGGACTGATACACCAGGATTCTCAGGATTACTGAGGCGTGTGATTATTAATAGTAATCAAAATACTGTAATGTGAGATCAGTCAATGGGTAGCATGTATTTTTCTGCTTTTACTGTGTTGTTAAAAAGACTCAAACTCCTTATGTTATGTCATTATTTCATGTAGGATGGTTTTCATTAACTCTAACACACTTCACATTTCAAGGTCTTAAATAACAGTTAGGGAAAAGGCAAGCTGTTCACATTATTCCCAAAGTTTATTACTTCTCTTTTTAATGATATACCACATTTTGATAATGTTATAAATGCTATTTGTATAGCTTCCCTTTTCAAGCATGCACTGTTAACTTTAGTACATGAAATAAAAAAAAAAAAAAACAAAACACCAAACTACTGAACCTGTATTTTGGGCAATGAGCTGTAAGCATTTAATAATTTTCATATGGTTCCTATTAAAATGACCTTGTGATTGTCTATGTTTATCAGCCATTAATCAGCTCAGCCTTTCAGTCTTAATGAGGACCTAAAATGAATCTGGCTCCTTGCTTTACCTACACCATTTTGCAAGATTAAAGACTTTACTAACCAAACCCAGGCATTTATTAATATAGCACCTCATGTTTAAATTGTACTCTCATTGACACTTTTGTCTTATCTTATGCATTATAACTGATTTGGACTTTGTAAGCAGCTACCTCTTAGTTGATGGTACAGAGACAAAACCAGGTACCGTCTGCTTGCTTGGCAGTGCAGTGATAACAGATGTATTGGGCTTGCATGGCAAGATTTTGGGAGAAGGGGGAGCTACAGGTGTGCCTTCTGTGAGAAACTGCTAGAAGCTTCCCCCGTGTCCAATAGAGCCAATGCCAGCCAGCTCCAAGACTGTCATTGGCCAATGCTGAGCACATCTGTGATGGTGACAATGCCTCTGTGATATCACATATAAGAAGGGGGGAAACCCTGCACTGCAGCAACAGCATAGGGAAAGAGTGGCAATATGTGAGATGAACTACCCTGCAGACACCAAGAGTATTGAAGGAGGAGGAGGAGGTGGTCCAGGCTTCAGAGCAGTGTTCACTAGCAGTCTGGCATGAAGACCACAGTGAGTTAGGCCATTCCCTTGCAGCCAGTGGAGGTCGTTGGTGGAGCAGATATCCATCTGGAGCCCATGAAGGACCCTATGCTGGGGTAGGTGCGTGCCTGAAGAAAGTGCATGATGGAGTAGGTTCTAACTGGATCTGTAGACCCACAGAGAAAGAGTAGCCCACTGTGGATCAGGTTTGTTAGCAGGATTTGTGACCCCATGAAAATGACCAATGCTGGAGCAGTTTGTGAAGAACTGTATCCTGTGGAAGACTCATATTGGAGAAGTCCATGGAAGGGACCCCATGCCAGAGCAGAGTAAGAGTGTGAGAAGTCCTCCCTTTGAGGAGGATGGAGTGGTGGAGACAATGTCTGATGGACAGACCACAACCCCTATGCAGTTTGGCCTGGTAGGAGGCAGAAGGTAGAGAAATCAGGAGATGTAAAGCCCAAGAGGGAGTGAGGGGAAGGTGTTTTTAAGAGTTGACTTTATTTCTAATTATCTTACTCTGATTTAATTCGTAATAGATTAAATTATTTTTTTCTCAAGTTTTGTCTGTGAGTGAGGAATTTGTGAGTGATCTCTCCCTATCCTTTTTTTGGTCCACCAGACTTTCATTATTTCTCTCCTCTGTCCAGCTGAGGAGGAGGGTGATAGAGTGGGCACCTGGCATCCAGCCAAAGTCAACCCAACATAAGAATAAGCCAGTAATCTCCCATTAAATCATTTATTTAGAAGACAAACTTCTGAATATGCACAGGAAGTAAATCTGCTAAATTAAGTGCTGCTTTCCCATATCTGCCTTGTAAAGACACAAAAGCATTTCATTATGGAAATTTCCACCATGCAAAGAGACAACGGCAATTTACCATGGCAACTTTCAGCAACCCCACCACAACTGTTCCTATGCATCATTTTAGTTACCTGACTGAAATGCCCATATTAGTCAAATACTAGGCTTTGTCTCTAGGGAATGGAGAAAGAGAGGCACATCAGTCCTTGGAACACTAAGAGAAATACAGGTTATAAGGTTATGGGAGTTTTGTTTTGTTGGTTTGTTTGTTTTTGTTTTGTTTTGTTTTGTTTTTTAACTGACTGCACAAGAAAACTAAGTTACTTACTTGCTGCTGTAAAGTTTGACCATAAAGCTTTGGTGTTCAGGCAAGACCAGAAATACTAAAACATGTAGAGGCTCTCCAAAGTGCAACAATAACTACAGATATCTTTTTCTGGTTTATCTTCGTGTTGGTAAAACACCAAGACTTCTGCTGTTGCAACTGTCTATGGAGTCATGGAGCCAAGCCCTGCTTCCCTGTATCTTAGTAGTGTGACATATCCGTCATAAATAACAGCACCATCAGACTCTGAAGAACACATCTCATGACTTAGATCTTCAAAACAGCAAGGTACTGATCTGTTGACCATGAATGGGATCAAAGTCACACAAAATCCAATGAAGACTCTAGGGGAGAACATGAGAGAAACTGGCCGTCCTACCTTGTTGGCTACAGCACACAGCTGAAAAGAGGTGCTTCAAGAAGAAGCCCTCTTTTACATATGCACCTTTTACATTCAGCTGTAGCTACATTACAACTTTAGCAGAACCATGCAAAACACAAGATTGATAGCCTTTTTCTTCTCAGTCATAGTCTGAAAGCCAGATATAAAATAGAATTGTCCTGAAATTCTAAAAGTGCTGGGTAGAAGATCCTCTGTATCACTGTAAGTCATTGCAAAATGCCTCAACATTAAAAAAAAAAACAAACCCAAACAAAAAAACCCCACCAAACCCGCAACATTTATGTAAAAAGGGGGAATAAAAGCAAAAAGTTAAGAAACTTGACATTTCTTAAAGAAAAACAAGTTAAACTCAAGGTGCTGATGATTAGCATGGAGGACAAAAAGTTATTCCTTATGTTATAGAGCATCCTGTTTGTATGGTGCCTTACACACCTCTTGGTTTTGTATTAGCCTTGGTTCTCCCACCTGGGAAACAGCCTATCATGAGGTGGCTGGAAGAAGGAGAAAGGAAGGTGAGACTGCACAAGGTGCTTGCTCCTTTAAGACAACACACAGCATGTACACCATCAGAGAGAGTTAATAGGGAGTGACAGACCCTCACTTTGGTGAATCTGCTCCTAGTAATCTATGAATCATAATAATAAAGAGATGTCAGTAGTGCTGAACTGTAGCACACTCAGCTACATCAGTTTTCATGGCAACTCCTCACTCATTCTTGCACCCAAAAGCAGCAACTGTTTATTAAAGCTGTAAATTTGTTAATCAGCATTATCATCAATGAAAATTAGCCTGCAGTACTGTTTGCAGTAATTACCATGTTTTTGCATCTTGAAATCACTCTACAAGCTGTTGTTAATTAACCAGCCCTTTTGAAGTACATAAATAACATAATTTTATAATAGAAGAGGTGAGGCAGGCTCAGCAGTTGATATGTGTCAGGCAGCTTGGGAAGCCAAATTAGAAAGAGTCTCAGTATTGTAGTCTCATGTCCAGATTACATCCACTCTTTTAGAACTCCAAATCTTAATGTCAGTAAATCACTAAAGATCAAAAGAAAAAGAATATTTCCCCTTTTAAAGTGGTTATGCAGTAATTGAAAGACCACCAAACTACTGGGTTTTTTCCTCAGGAGTGGCTGCTGACTTTGCCACAGCTACACTACCTTTTGTCACTGCCATTTGTGATGATTCAGTGTAAACCAAAGAACCTAAGGCTGGATACCTGCTTTCCTTTAAAAAAAAAGCTTTGTTTCATTCATATTCTGTCTTGATGAAGATTTCTTATAGTGCTATCTTGAAATGGTACCATTAAAAACACTAACAAATAGCACTACTTTACTTCTGTCAAGGGTGTTCCCCATGATGCCACTCCCCATGATGGGTAAGGAAGACACTACAAGTTCTCAGCTGAATTCACACATTAGCTCTCTAACCACAGCAGTGGGTAAAAACATAGATCTGAGGCATAGGAACAGCTGGTGTGCACATGTGAAAGGGGGATATAGGATCCACTAAAGCAAGTCAACACCTCTAGATCAAAAAAATTAAGCACCTCGTTGTCACTTGAACTAGTGGTAGATATTGCTCTGTCAGCTGCAATCTCTTAAAGTACTACAGAGTCAAACAGATCAGTTGACAGCAACGCCTGATACCTAATGTAGCAGCTACTCTGACATCTAATGAGGCTTTTCAAGTATTTTGCACAACTCTGACTTCTTGCTCTCTCTCTCCAACTCCAGCTCCCAGGTTATTTACTTGTCTTTGGCTCAGACTTCTGAAGAGTAACATGAGATTCAACACATACACAATAAAGAATATATGACTTAAGAGTTACAATGTGTGGTTGAGCTATAGGTTTACCAATAGCTAGAAGTATGTGTGGACAAATTAAGAATTCTTGGAGCAGATCCAGGTCAGTGCTGACATGGCTGCAGCCACATGGACTGATGGTAAATTGAACACTTAGGCTAACGTGAACATCTGGTGATATGCTAAGGTAAGGAGAAGTCTCTACTGGTTTGACTAAGTGAGTAACACTCAACTGAAAGAAAAGGAAACAGAAGATGAATGAGTGTGTGTCCGCTTCTTTATTCTTCCTTTGATACTACCCTTTGATCTTACAAGAAGGATTAAGATACGGTTTTGTTTGTTCGCTTTTTTTGAAGATTAAATAAGCTATATTTTATGCACTTCATATATGGTGCAAAGAATGATTAAGCCTGTTGTCTTTGGGGGGGAAAGGTCATTTTGTTTCTAAAGTGCCCATCGATGTCAGATCTGTTAAAAACATTTCAAGACTTATTGAGCCACCTTGAGAGCTCATGGTTGTTCAGTGAAGCACAAAGCTAGAGATGGGACAAAGAAACAATTAATATGTTGTGCTTTATTCTGAGCCCACCACACTGTTCATTTATTCCACAAAGGAATTTTAAACTCAACACTTCTTGCAGTGTCTTCATCCAATTGGTTTTCTTTTAGCAGGAAAAACATCACTTTAGAACATGAAAGCCATGAAATCCTGAAAGTATGCAGGAGACTTCCCATTTACATAAAAGTCTCCTGAATTTCTTTCTGGATTTTCTTACTAGCAGGCTGCCTCTAGCAGAAGCCTGAAGTCTTTTGCAGGAAAAACAATAGTCACCTCATGGTTGCTCAGCAAATTTTGCAGTATAATATTCAGGAACAACTAATAACAAGTCCCCTCTGTCAACCTTGCAGGTTTAGTCTCTGACAGGGCATCTCAGTGAGTTAGAACTTCATATTGCACCCTATGCTGGGATCATCCATCTGCCTGACTGCACTCCTGGAGTGCAAAGAGCTTATTTCTGATATAGACCAGGCAAGCTACATTTCTACAAATTGGTCCTCCTCTAGTATTTAGAGCTCAGGAATTTTCAATCATTTTTAGGTTGGAAAGTTGTGTCAAACAGCTGCAAAATTGCTTCACATCAGCAGATGTTTCATAGAGCCCTAGGCTGATTTTTTAGCTCCTCCAGGACTAGGGTATTTTGATGAAAAGAAAGCCTACTATTCAGCATCTTTTCCTCACTCACGAATAGCAACTTGCTCTAAGATACATAATATTGAAATTAATGATCACTAAAAGTGCAATTTAAAAAAAAAAAAACCTCTTGTTTTTGAAGGATGGATGATTTCTGTTGAACTACTGCCTTGGGGTCATGGCAGCGTTGCCACATTTAATTGCCTCCTGCTACCCGTTTGAACTATCGGATGAAAAGACTGAAACAAAGATCAGTATTCTCCTGCAGTTTACAGATTATGCCTTGAGGTTGCTGAAGAAAGAGAGGCAACCTTTAACATTCCATTTTAAAAGAATCTACACATTTAGAAAAGGGTATCTGTAAAATTCAAAGCAGGTGATATTTGAAGGACACTACAAAGACTAGGGGAAATCCTCCTCTCCAGTGAACTCCTGCTAAAATTTCCATTGATTTCACTGGAACATGATTCCTTGCTTGATACTTAACAATAGTGTGATGATCGTTACTTGTGTCATAACCTTCATGGATATGATGTGCATATTGCTGAAGGCTCAATATAGCATTCACTACTGACTCTTGATCTACCTGCTCTTAGAAAGTTTTCATGTTCAAAAAATGCAGTAATCTCTCCCTCCGCAATACAGTTAATCTCAAAGCAGCTCACCTTGAGTATTTACAATGGAGGCATTTCAAACTAATGGCCATTTCTGGAAACTTAAACTCTTTAAAATATGATTAGTGTCAAATAAAAGTTTATAGTAAAGCTGACCTAGAGGGAAAGAAATTTAAACCATGGATTGGAATACACTGAAATTCATGCCAAAACAGCCCTGTGAACTTTCAAATCTAAAAAAAGCAAAATGCTGATAATACATAATTTTAAAATGTATGTGTTATTTTCTCCTTAAATGCATCAGCAAATACAGCTTCACTCTAGACCAATCATCCAGCATCTATTTTGCTTCTCTGTTTTGGCAGGTGTGTGGAAAAGAACATTTACTAAATACAGTGTTTGCTTCTTCATCCCTAAAGCAACTGTGCATCCTAGAACTTAGATTTACAGATAAACTATAAAACTCTGGAAAAAGCACCTCAGTGAAAATGATGTCATGTGATTAGAGCCACACCTACAATTCTGTACTAGTAACAGGGTAGAATATTGAATAGTATAGGCCAAATAATTAAATAAATTTAGCTGCTTCAGTTCTTTCCATTTTATTTGTACTGTTTTTTATTACAGAAATAAGTTTTTGTCTTACCTAGAGTCTGACCCTCTTATAAAAAAAGAGAAAATCCTACCCAATGTAGTTTATAGACAAAATAACTCAAAAGAATCAAATGCTGATTTTATTTCCATTCTCGAGGCTTTCAGTAGCTTCAGTAGCAGAAGGGTAACAGACACAAAACCCATCACAACTGATGTGCAAACATTTATAAGGGCCAGTTGGCAAAAGAAATGCGTACCCTTATAAAGCAGCATGCTCCTGCCCCAGAGATGTTGAATTATTACAATAGAAAATAAATTTAATCTATAATTAGGTCTCACTTCCTCCTCTCCCCTCATCAATCTCCTCACTGACTCCAGAATAACCCAAGGACACTGGGGACAGACAGGGCAGATTTGCTAGGCAGCAGGAGAGAAAAGCTGCTGGCACAAAGGTTAGCATCAGGCAGTAAATATATCACACAGAGGGAACACAGTCACACAGCTGGATTATCTTGACTTTTCCTCCCACTCAATTTCATGATGGTAGTGCCTACTCCAAAACCTTCTGTGTCATTGAGACTGTTGGTCAGCCCCACAGGTGACCAAGTAAGCATGCAAGACACTTGTAAAGTCTCTGCACTAGTGACACTAACAATAAATGCAGAAGAAAGGCTTACAGGAGAAGTATTACTCTAAACAGAACCTGCAATCTGGATGGGAAGAGGTAACAGATATGCATGGCCCAGGCTGGGCCCTGGAACTGATGAAGCAAGAGAACTGCTTATGTGGAAAGACAGGCTAACCTGGATTCCTTAGAGAACAGGAAAATCAGTGAGACAATGCTGTAGGCATTTCCACTACTTTCCCAGGCAAGCAATGTCAAAGAAAGCACTTGTTGTGCAGACATAATTTGTGGTATCTTTCCTGTGCCCTAAACAGAGGCTGGAAAATTCTGCTCACTTCTCTCCAGCTCTCAACTAAAAGTAGTTCCAGAAGGCAGTGAAGCCCAGTTCTCAATCCATCTGTGGTGGAATGCCAAGTAGGAACCAAGTTCTCAATCCACCTGTGGTGGGATACCAAGTATGAACTGATGAAATCTCTTTGCCAATAATTTTCTAACCACAGAGAGCTTCTAGGTTGTTTGCAGGATGACTTCATTCACAGGTCACTGCAACAGCTGCAGCTTTTGCTGACCTAAGCAATAAATGCCAGGAGCCTTGCTTGTTCATACCAGAGCCTCTTCATGGCCCAAGTCCCCTATAGTGAGCAGGTATCAATCACTTGATTAAAAACTAAACCAAATGCCCTGTAAAAGCAGGAATGAAACCAGTATTCTCAGACTAAGCAGCCAGCACTTACCAGTGTCTTCCATGTTGAATTTTAAGATTTATTACCCTTCTTACAAACTCACTGCCACTTGTACCTATCCTCCAGCAGCTCCTTTTCTTACTCAATCCAATTTATCCACACACAGTGCATATTTCTCACATTTTTGGTCCTCTGAACTCAACTTCTAGTCTGATTTTCCTCACTTTTTTTCTCTTCACAGCATCTCTCCCATCTCCAGGACACAAACTGGAACACAGGAAGTTCAATCTCAATATGAGGAAAAACTTCTTTACTGTGTGGGTGACAGAGCACTGGAACAGGCTGCCCAGAGATGTTGCAGAGCCTCCCTCTCTAGAGACTTTCAAGACCTGTCTGGACACATTCCTGTATGATCCACTCTAGGTGATCCTGCTTTCACAGGGCTCAATGATCTTGATGGTCCCTTCCAACTTCCAAGTCCTACCATACTATGATTATAAGATTCCTTAAAAGCAGTCATCACTGGTATGTGCAGAAGTTACTTCACCCCCCACCCCCTCCCCAGCCCCATACAGGTAGAAGCAGTCTGAACATTCAGATGACAAAAAGATTTTCCATTTAAGAGACAAGGCAAAACCCAAGCACTGACCTGATGCCTTCTACAACATTTTTTTTTTCTATATTGATGTAACGGGAATATGAGAAGGGGCAAGCTCTCTTAAAAAACAAAACCTAGCAGCTTAGGAGTTACTAAACAATAAATACAATAATATTTGTCTAAAAAGTAACCTTTACCCTTGTACCACTACTTACCACTATCAATGTTATAGCCTCAGTAAATCCAGTAACCCCATCCTCCTAGCCTTGCTGCCTGATATTTCTTTCTACAACTTAGAGTGTCTTTAATTAAATCACATAATTCTTAGAGCAGCAACCTTTCATTTTCACTTTTACAGGAAATTGCCTGGCTCCTTGGGGACTGACTAAATGACAAACACAGTAATAAGAAACCAACTGATTCTCTTCAACAGGAATTGTGGAGAGTTTCTTGTTGACTTAACACACAAGAATGAAAATACATGACTAATTTGAAAGGAAACAAACTCTTCAGTGAAGGAAATACTGATGAAAGCTGTTCTTTCCTCAAATAATTTTAAATTGAGGATCAAATAAATTCTAGTAAGTGACAACTTTGCTGTCGTTGGAAAGAAAAGTCTGTCAGAAGATTCAAGAAAAAAAAAGGAAGTGGAAAGAGCTGGTTTTAACAGATCAATAGAAGGGGAAGAGAGTATCTGAAATCTTGGCTCTAGAAGTTTAACTTATGCTTTTTTGTCCTCTTTATCTAAAATTAAATTATTTGCCCTTCTGAATCTAATTTCACCTTCTATGTGTGACTTTCACTTATATTAAATATGGTGTCAGACACTCAGTGATACTGGGATTCATTTCAGGTCTGAGACACTTCGAGTCTGGTCTATACAAAGATGACTCCCTCATGCACCACAGTCCTAAGTTTCGCTTCCCATTAGTGAGCATCAGTATTGTCTGTACACTTAGAATAGAACAATTCAGCTAACCTTAAACTATGCTGAAAGTAAATGCATAGGCTCTATCAGACATAGTGGCAACTTCTCACAGAAGTCACACCTGTAGCCCCACTGCTACCAAAACCTTTTCATGCAAACCCAGTACAGGAGAAAACACTAAACAGACCATGTACATGAAGTGGATTGTACTACATCTTTGTGGGTGACCTGGACAAAGGCATCGAGTGCACCCTCAGCAAGTTTGCTGATGACACCAAGCTGTGTGGTGCAGCAGACACACTGGAGGGCAGGGATGCCATCTAGAGGGACCTGGACCAGCTGGAGACATGGGCACAAACCAACCTCAGGAGGTTCAACAAGACCAAGTGCAAGGTCCTGCACCTGGGTTGAGGCAATCCCAAGCACAAATACAGGCTGGGCAGTGACTGGCTGGAGACCAACCCTGCAGAGAGGGATTTGGGGGTGCTGGTGGATGAGAAACTCAACATGAGTCAGCAGTGCGCACTTGCAGCCTAGAAAGCCAGCCAGATCCTGGGCTGCATCAGGAGAAGTGTGGTGAGCAGGTCAAGGGAGGTGATTCTCCCCCTCTACTCTGCCCTGGTGAGACCCCACTTGGAGTACTGCATCCAGTTTTAGAGCCCCTATTACAAGAGGGATGTGAACATGCTGGAGCATATCCAGAGAAGGGCCACGAGGATGATCAGAGGGCTGGAGCACCTCTGCTATGAGGACAGACTGAAAGAGCTGGNGTCCTGCACCTGGGTTGAGGCAATCCCAAGCACAAATACAGGCTGGGCAGTGACTGGCTGGAGACCAACCCTGCAGAGAGGGATTTGGGGGTGCTGGTGGATGAGAAACTCAACATGAGTCAGCAGTGCGCACTTGCAGCCTAGAAAGCCAGCCAGATCCTGGGCTGCATCAGGAGAAGTGTGGTGAGCAGGTCAAGGGAGGTGATTCTCCCCCTCTACTCTGCCCTGGTGAGACCCCACTTGGAGTACTGCATCCAGTTTTAGAGCCCCTATTACAAGAGGGATGTGAACATGCTGGAGCATATCCAGAGAAGGGCCACGAGGATGATCAGAGGGCTGGAGCACCTCTGCTATGAGGACAGACTGAAAGAGCTGGGGCTGTTCAGTTTGGAGAAGAGGAGGCTATAAAGTGACCTTATTGTGGCCTTGCAGTATCTGAAGGGGGCCTACAGAAAAGCTGGGGAGGGACTTTTTAGGCTATCAGGTAGTGACAGGACTAGGGGGAATGGAGCAAAGCTGGAGGTGGGGAGACTCAGATTGGATGTGAGGAGGAAGTTCTTCACCATGAGAGTGGTGAAGCCTTGGAATGGGTTGCCCGGAGAGGTGGTTGGAGCCACTTCCCTGGAGGTGTTTAAGGCCAGGCTGGACGAGGCTCTGTCCAGACTTATCTAGTGTAGGATGTACCTGCCCATGGCAGAGGGGTTGGAACTAGATGATCCTTGTGGTCCCTTCCAACCCTGACTGATTCTGTGATTCTACGATTCTACAGTATAGTGATACCAGTGAAAATGTGCATATTACAAGGGGAAACCTCTGTGTGTGATGAGTGCCTCTTGTGCTTGCCATTTTGCAGTAGCAAAATACTAAAATCACTGGAACTGGCCTTTCTCCAAGAAAGAGGGCAAACCAATGTTTTTGTTACAATATGAATAAGGCAGTTTGCTACAATATGAATAAGACCAACTGTACCCTGAAGTCCTTGGAATTTTTAGAAATATGCTCAGGCTTTTTTGTTTGTTTGTTTGTTTTTTAATAGTACTATGTTTTCTAATGCATTTTTTTCATTGCAAGGAAACCAAGTCACTAGGCATAACTGAATTCAAAACAGGATATTTCACTTACCTGGTGTAGAATGACTTCCTGATAAAGGACTCTTACGGGACCTGGATAGGTGCTCATTATACTGCATGTTCCTTTATTACCGCTTTTGACAATGTACTGCACCATGAAGATGGAAATGTCCCATTTAAACTGACCCTCAACATACGTCTCTTTAAGGGAAACTCTTCACATAGCCTTTAAATGTTTATAAATCTTTAGATTGAACAATACAAAAATTAAAAGGGAAAATATGGTGTGCTTAGGTTAGAAACCACCTAACCACCAGGTTTCAGCTGGCATCCAAATCTCAGGTATTTAAACTAAGCTACTTGTCTAGGCTCCATTTACAGTGAGTGGTGAGAGCTAATTGAGTAGTAAGGGCCTGCAGAAGGTAGCTCAAGGCACCTATTCTAAATACATATTTTAGAATCAAATGGAGTAGTGTTTCTCAATGCTCTGCTCTCTCCACTGACTTAAGAGAAATACTAGAATGCTGCTGCAGAAGATACCTAATTTCTTAATTATTAAATGAGATACAGGAAAAAGAAGAGGGAGAGGAGGAGGGAGAGGACTAATCAGTCTTACATATTTACCTGCAAGCAAAAAACTAAGTGCTAAGGAAATAAATGTGGTATTGGTTGTTACTAGAGTATGAAGAACAAAGACAACATTTCTTGTAAGCAAAATTATGTAGTGAAGATAGATCAAAAATCCAAAGTAGCACTGGTGCTGAATATTTAGTAGTGCAACTGAGATCATGAGTCTCCCTGTGGTTTAAATAAACTTAATGTGGTGCACAACAGTTTTTATTTCCGTTTTCTTTTAAAAGCTGAATTTGACCCATAGTAAATTAGAATTCTCTGGCAACTCGCCCGTAACCTTTAACCTTTTCTGGTTGATGAACTTAATACACAAAGGCTTTTTATCAGTAAACTGTGTCTGGATGGGAATCAAACTCCAACTCCTACTCTTTCTCCATGCCACAACATTTTTGTAAAGCTGAACAAACACATTACACCAAACCCAGGGCTTTGAAGTGTAAACACCAATATACTATATTAACACAAAACAGTCAAAAAATAAGACTCTTATGGCCAAATTGTTTCTGCAGTATGCAACAGCTAAACAATGTAATATATTTATCTGAAAAGATACTGCATAACTGTAATCTGTATTTAAGTGGTGTCTGAAACGGATTATCATTCTTGTTTTGTTTCCATCTGCCTGCATTCATGACTAAAAATAAAAGTAATTGCAAGCCTGATGGTCTCATTTCAGAGACTTGATGTGGCAACTATTTAAAGACCATCATCACATATGCAGTTTTAAGAATTTAGGTTACCTGAAAAGGCTTTTATTATCTGGCATAATCCATCTTTTCTGCAAAGGAAATGCTGGATTTCTGGAATTAAGTTTACCTGTATGTAAGAAAAAAAAAAAAAAAAAAAAAAGCTTTAATGAGTTCATTCAGTAAAGTCCTCTTTTTGCTGGAGCAAATGGGTTCATGGGTTCATCAGAAACACTTCACATGCAAATCTCCTATTGGTGTCAAAAAGGGAATTGCAACTTTGCCAACCTTGCAACATGGGACAATGAAATTTAAAATGTGTGTTCTTCCTCCAGGGCCACCACAAAACAAAACTTTAAACTTACTGCTCTCCTCCCTGTGGCTGAACTTGCGCTTCTTCCCTGCCTCTTTTTCAGTCTCTACAGCTTCTCCATTCTCTGTCAGTTATCATTCACTGTCTCACTCTTTATGGAAATAGCCTACACCTCTTGAATTGCTGTGCTTGGTAGAAGTGGTAAACGAATGTAGGTAAATTACATTCAGGCTTTGCAACAAAGAACTCTGTTGCACTGTGGTATGAACATGCCAGCAGCGAGCAATTTTAGTCCAATATTTAAAGCTATGCAGAGACATGGGCCATCTGTTTTAAGTCCCTGCTGTGCTGCTGGCTTTCTGAGAGAACTTGGACAATTCCTTTGATCACCTTATGTCTCAGTTATTCACGTGTGAAACTTCTAGACATTTCAGAGTGATGAAAGGGTTTATATATTGCACAGTATTAGAAGCTTGGATATGACAATATGGGTAGAATAAGTAAAAACCAGCATTTTGCAGAAGCCTCGAGTGTTTTATGATCTCAGACTTGAATCCAAGGCATGTATATTCCTAGCAAAGTAGAACTACTATAAGAATTTCACTTAGATAAGGCATCCTATCCCAGGGAATGCCAGTGTACATGCATGCTCCTAGCTCTGGCTTCTGTGGACACACAATGCTTTCTTATATTCTCATGAACTTCATAGCTGAACTAAATACCTCCAAAAAGTGTCTCTATTTCTTCCAGTCTCTCAGGTCTGAGTCTATACTTTTGGGTCTTGCCATTATTGTCTGTGTCATTTCCCTTGAAATACAAACTGGGTTCACATATTTTCAAACAAACACCTCAGTTTAAGACAGATTTTTACTAACAGGTCAGGTGCTTATGTAAACATATAAGTAACCTAAACTGTGGCCACAACATGCTCAAGAGCATAAACAAAAAGCAATCCTGAAAATACCAAGAGATCTCTGCACCACTGATGCTTTGGATTGTAAGTAGAGCAGTGCCAGAGTAAGGAACTCCCATGAAGGCCCTGGAGGAGGACACTGGTCTGGCTCTCACATTATCAATTGTAGGAGCACTGTCACTGTTTGGAGTGGTGCCTGAATTATGTTTACAAGGGAGCAAATGTATTAGGGGAAACTCAGTAGTGATATAAGATGTGAAGCCTAAATTAGTCCAACTTCATCCACAGTATATGGTATATATATGCAATATGACATATTGCATTCATTTGCTAGTTGTTTCTCCCCAATTCTGAATTCTCTTTTCCGGTGGGGTTAAATTGCTTAAGATTAGCTTGACTTCTGTAGACACTTTTGCTGCCTGATATGCTGGTTAAGGTTGGCCAAGAACACGAAAGTTCACGCTAAAGTGAGAAGGAAAGTTTCACTCAGAGTTGTCACATTTTTCAGTATTTACACTGAAGTATGTACATCCAAAATACTATGTCCACATGAGAAATTGCTTTTAAGTATTAGATGTGATATGTTGAATGAAATGTTGGTATCCGACAAATATTTTGCAATAGGTGGGAAATGTGAATAAAGATTTTTTTTTAATTTATGTTAAACTGTGCTGCTGCAGTATAAAATAACCATTAGATACTTTCATTTTCCTGAGTGAATACTGAAAATTTGGGCTAGTCCTGTTATCTCATTGTTCCCACAAAGGATAACACAATAATTTTATACCTTCTGGGAAAACTCTAAATGATGTAAGTCTTCAGTTAGAATGCAGTTGGTATCATCGTTTTTCCTGGAAGATAAGCAGATCAAAAGATCCCAAGGGCTTATACCACCTATCAGGAAAGAAAATAAGTATATTGAGAAGAAATATCATACAGTTCCTATTTGAACAAAAACCATTCAGAGCCAAATTCTGAAGAATAGCAAACAGTTGGAGTGCTAAGTACATGAACAACTACAGGTGGCAGAAGCAAAAAAGTCATATTCACTACCACAGTTTAAGCTTTGAAACTGTACTTAGGTATTTCATAGTTGGCAGGGGTGGGGTTGGAACTAGATGATCCTTGTGGTCCCTTCCAACCCTGACTGATTCTATGATTCTGTCTGCCTACTGATGTCCAGCTCCCAAGTGTTTGACCTGTTCAGCATTCAAAAGGAAAAAGCTCAATAGCATAGGGCTGCTTTACTTTGTTCTTTTTTTCTGAACACCTCAACATACACACTTATGACACACACCTACCATATGCAATGTGATCTTCTGTGGTCTTTCAATATTGTGAAGTAAATATTACTGGAAGCAATACCAGTTTTATTACTGAAAACAGCAGGAACTTCTACTCTATGGTTTGGTCTAGCAGCTTCCTAAATATTAGACACAAGATTGACAACATCTAGCACTGGCATAAAAGTGGGTATTAAGTTGCATTGAGTAAGTTTCTGGCTTCTGAGCTAGCTCTGATGCTTCCTTTCCAGGTCAAAACTGACCTGTGGGGACAGCAGGGTTCTATGATCAGAAAACAAGCAAAATTTGTGTCAGAGATTGCTGCTTGAGGAAGATTTTAAACTAAATTGCTCTAATTAAAATACCATGATGTAGTAGAAGATACAAATAGATCTTGGAATTTGCCCATATCACAGCATGTGATGCAGAAATGCCAATGTAGATTCAAAAGAGCTTGGTCAGCTCTCTCAGTTAGTTACTGTGTTCTCCTGCATGCCATCTTCATAATCTGGAGCAATTAGATTGGCATCTCTCAAAAGATATACAGAATTATGATATCTATTGAAGATACTTAATACATTCAATAAAGGGTAAAGCATTTTTTCACTGACAGAATGACAGTGAGAAATAAAGAACTTCCAAACAGAAAGGACAAACATAGAAGCTGTACAGTATCCAAGGCAGGGTATGATATTAGGCCAAAGCCCTCTGCAGGACAGCTATTTCACTGACTAGTTGGTTGATTCTTTTTCATGAGTTTGGGAAGATTACATTATTTTGTTCTATTTTGTCCTGCTTATTTGTTATACCTTCCTAATCTTATTAGATTACTCCTGATTATGGTCCCACTGATGGCCCACAGACTCACTTCAGTTGATTTCCCTCTC
The DNA here is from genome assembly GCA_013396835.1 of Psilopogon haemacephalus. NCBI lineage: Eukaryota > Metazoa > Chordata > Aves > Piciformes > Megalaimidae > Psilopogon > Psilopogon haemacephalus. The sequence continues at coordinate 146,149 of VWZI01022215.1, forward strand.
CAAAACGTGTTTTCCTATGCCTATAACAAATACCAAGCAGGGTGAAGATTTCACTTAAGGAAATTTAATAATTTACCGTGCAGTAATGAACTGATTATGCAAAATGGGTCCAGGACTATGAAAGTGACTTTTTTTTTAAAAATGTTTGTAAGTATCTTAACAAAGCTGAAGAGATGAATTTTCAGATACTCTACATCCATTACTGTGAAGAATTCCTCAATTTTCCATTACAATAACCAGTATTATGGTATAATACTAATTAAAACACGTACATTTTAGGGAAGACAGATTCACTATGTGCAACTTTATGAAAGAAACTAATAAAACATTGCAGGTAGAGCAAAATGGAACATATTGCAAATAAATGAAACATTAAAGAAACACACAAGCAAATGCTTCATTTTACTGCAAAAGATGGGCTGTGCTAACAACCTACTCAATGCCTCACCAGCTATGTAATTATCAGATAAGTCATTATGCCTTTGACTAGTAAACACGTTTGAGTAAATCATTATAATTACACATAAAGCACAATGCCTAGCTGCCTGTAAATTGAAAGGGAACTGAAGGGAACTCCATTTCTCAGAAACAGTTCATTTCCTTCTGTTGTTTTGTTACACATCCTGGCCAGCAATAAATTTGATCCATGACTCTAAAGGGAGTCTGATCTTTGTATCATTTGCCTTTAGGACACAGCAGAGTGATCAATATGAATGTACTGAAGAGAAGAAAATGAAAAAAGGCCCTCAGATCTAGTGTATTTCTGAGCCAATGTCCAGGAAGTAGAATAGTTAACTGCTAGGGACAATTTTTCAGGAGAGGTTGAATGCTTGCCATTATTTGTGGGTTTTATTTAGAGTAATTAGACTTCTCGCCAGTTATTTCAGTACAGAACAATCAGAACTGAAACATGTCTATTTATAGCAAACAGAAGACTTCCTATTAGAGAAATAACATACACCTAGTACTGTCTCAGTTCAGGCTGACAGAGCAATAGAACTCGTATTTGAAGTATCAATATATTCCTGATCAACTACACCTGAAAAAAAAAAAAAGTCTTTGAAAACAAAAATTAAAGATTTGTGTGTAAACAGTTTTTTTGGTTCTGGAACAGACCATCTCGTGAACTGATATGGCCCAGGAATTGTCATTCTTCACACAGCTTAACTTTTTGTGGAAAACAAACACTTATGATTGTGAGCCATTCTCCCTTCTACAAATGTAATAATTATAAAACTATATCTCATCAAAGCAGTGCTAGTGTTATTAATATTCTAGTAAAGGATCTCAAGCTGTCAGGCTCTGTATTTTAACATAAAAGAAAATCTTTTTCACAAAAATTATTTCTGAAGTAAAGCAAGATATAACATGTGACCAATTCATATTTGACTGCTAAGGGCCTCATCCTGAATTTTGGAATGAAAGAACTTTGAAAATCAAATACTATTTTAACCTTTTATGCACATCTTCCTGTATGTCATTTATTCAAGGAAATTAAAACACTGCTTTGCTTTATTTTTATTTTAATTTCTTCTTAATTTAAAGTTTTGCAGTCACTTGCACCATCAGCACAAAAGATGACATGAAACAGCCAACATTTGTTTGTCAAGAATGTATGTAAAATATTTCACAGAATCACTGAATTAATAGGTTGGAAAAGACCTTCCAGATCATCGAGGCTGGCCTATCACCCAACACCATCTAATCAATTAAACCATGGCACCAAGTGTCACATCCAATCTCTTTTTAAACACTTGCAGAGATGGGAAGTCCACCACCTCCCTGGGCAGCCTATTCCAATGGGCAAACACTCTTTCTGTGAAGAACTTCTTCCTAACATCCAACCTAAACCTGCCCTGACAGTTTGAGACTGTGTCCTGTTGTTCTGTCACTGGGTGCCTGGGAGAAGAGACCAACCCTCACTTGGCCACAACCTCACTTCAGGTAGTTGTAGAGAGCAATAAAGTCTCTCTAAGCCTCTTCTTCTCCAAGCTAAATATCCCCAGCTTTCCCAGCCACTCCTAGTAGGGCTTGTGCTCCAGAACCCTTTCTTGTGATAGAATAACGGATTTAGTGAACAAAGGAAGTGGTGGCAATGAAACAGTTTACTTTAGTAGGTGGTATTTCTACATAACATACCTGTAAGGTAAGTGAAAAAAATAACTTTCCATTTTCAAAGGGGATTTTTTTGGCGAGCAGAACCTCAGAAAATACCACACTGTAATTCAGGTCTGTCAAAATTTTTCAGTAATAAACTGAAGGGATTGCAAATGCATTCATAGTTGCAAATGACACCTTACCAAGGGAAAGTATAAGCACTTTGAAAACAAAATAAATAAAAAATTAATTTTGATAAGTGATTGAAATTCAATCTCAGAAAATTCAGAACAAGTTAAAAGTGCCATAATTGAGAAGGAGGAATCAGATGGACAAATAGAATTGGCCAAAGAGTAGTACTGCAGGAAAAAAAAAACAGATTCATAAACATCACATGATTTAATATCATACCATTGCAAAACACAACCCCACCCCTCTACCCTCTCCCCATATAAAAACAGCTTTAGAGTTGTTGGCAAAGATTTATTGGTGTTGAAAGAGTTGAGAGCTCCCCTTTAGCATTGCAGTTTGAATTTATTCCATGACAATTCCCCATAGAATTCTAAGTAACAGTCTTATTTCATTATATTCATAACTCTGCAGACATTAAGCCTTTCAATCCAGCCTGTTTATGAGTGTTACCTACAGGGAACACTGGCTAATCCTTCAGCTGCATTTAGTGTTGGTCATACATCACCAGTAATACTATTTTTCAGTTTTGGAAAACACAGTTTGAGTAAAGGGTTACAAAAAGCAGATGGATTTTGTAAGGCCTTGTATTGAGTCTGATTGGGATCAATCACAGAACCACAGACCCTTAAGATCAAGTGCAACTGTCCACCTAACACCAGCATGATCATTAAACCATGTCTTGAAGTGCTGTGTCCACACATTTCTTGAACACCTGCAAGGATGGTGTCCACTACCTCTCTAGGTAACCTATTCCAATGTTTGACCATTCTTTCAGTAATATCCAACCTAAACCTCCCCTGACACAGTTTCAGGCCATTTCCTCTTGTCCTGTCACCTGATACTAGAGGGAAGAGACCAAACCCCATATCACTACAACCTCCTTTCAAGCAGTTGTAGAGGGCAATAAGGTCTCCCTCAGCCTCCTCTTCACCAGGCTGAACATGCCTAGCTCCCTCCACCACTTCTCAGAATACTTGTTCTCTAGAGTCTTCAACAGCTTCATTTCCCTTCTCTGGACATGGTCCAGCACCTCAATGCTTTCTTGTAGTGAGAGGGCCAAAAATAATCACAGTATTCAAAGTGAATCCTCACCAATGCTGAGTACAGGTGCATGATCACTTCCATATTCCTGTTGGCCACACTATTCCTGATACAGGCCAGGTTGCTGTTGGCTTTCTTGGCCACCTGAACACACTGCTGGCTCACGTTCAAGCAGCTGTCAACCAGCAGTGCCAGGTTGTTCTCTATTGCACAGCTTTCCAGCTACTGTCCCCACAGCCTGTAGCATTGCATGGGGATTTTGTGACTCAAGTGCAGCACCCAGCACTTGGCTTTGTTCAACCTCATACAGAGCACCTCAGCTTATCAATCGAGCCTGTTCAGAATTTTTTGCAGAGCGTTCTTACCCTTGAGCAGATAAACACACCCACAATCTGCAGACTTACAGGGGGGCTGCTCTCAATTGCCTCATCCAGATAATTGCCAAAGATATTGAAGAGAACTGTTCCCAGCACTGAGTCCTGAGAACATGACTTCTGACCAGCCGCCAACTGGATTTAACTCCATTCACCACCACTCTTCGGGCTTCTCCATCCGTCCAGCTCTTAACCCAGAGAAGTGTGCTTCCATCCAAGCCATGAGCAGATAGTTTCTTTAGAAGGATACTGTGGTGTGCTGGTTTGAACTAATTGGAGGATTTGAATGAGAAATTAGACTATAGGCTGAGAAAGGAAAACAGTGATGATGCTACTTCGCTCATAGCTTTACTGAGAAAGAAAAAAAAAATTAAGAGTTGTAATCCAATTATAGATAAGTCAGACCACTTTGGGCTGTGGCTCTTGCATGGCTCTTTCTCCCTGCCTTTCGTAGCTGATTATGAATAATTTCACTAACTTTTCTGCTGCTAATCCCCCTGGCTGGTCTACCTTTGCCTATCTGCTGCATGAAACAGATGGTGAGATAAGATTGGGGAAAGCGGGAAGATGATAGCAGTGGTTGGTTGCCCTTCTTAGGGATTTTGATCTCTGGGAGGGGTATGGTGTTCCTGTATTACCTTTTTACTGTATATATCTGTAAATATCTGTTATACATTGTAAATATCTGCTTGTATATTGTGCAAAGCTGTAAATATAAAGCTTCATTCCTTAACTTCCAGCTGACTGAGTCCTAGCCTGGGTTATTTCCAAGGGGAAGGGGGACGGGACAGACAGATAACTGCCAAACCACCACATGTGGGAAACACTGTCAAAGGCTTTAATGAAGTCCAGATAAACACCATCCACATGCACAGGCTTTTTCCTCACCCACCGAGTCACCTTGTCATAGAAATAGAGGAGATTCATTGAGCATGACCTGCTCTTCCTCAATCTATTCCTAGTGGGCCTGCTCACTTGTTGCCCTGCACGTATTTCATAATGGCATTCAAGATGTTCTGCTCTATTATTTTCCCTTGTGCTGAGGGCAGATTGAAAAGTCTGTAGCTCCTCCAGGTCCTCCTTCCAGTACTTCTTGTAGGTAGGCATCACATTTGCCAGTCTCCAGTTATTTGGGACCTCCCCAATTAGCCAGGACTACTGATAAATGATGGAAAGTGCCTTGGTGAGCACATCCACCAGCTCCCTCAATACCCTCAGGTGTATGCCACTGGGTCCATAGGCTTATGTATGTGTAAGTGGTGCAGCAGGTCACTATCTCCTCTTGGATTATTGGAACTTCATTCTGCTCCCCATCCCTATCTGTGAGCATGGGGGAATGGGTATCCATCGAATAAATGGTTTTACTACTAAAGACTGAGGCAAAGACCATATTGAGCACCTCAGCCTTATCCTCATTCTTGACCACTATGTTTCCACCTGAATCCAACAAAGGACAGAGATTCTCTTTAGTCCTCCTTTTGTTGCTAATATATCTGCAGAAGAATTTGGTGTTCTTTTTAACAGATGAAGCCAAACTGACTTCCATTTGGCCTTCATCCCTTCTAATTTTCTCCCCAAATACTCTCATGACAATCTGGTAGTCTTCATATCTAGCCTGCCCCTTCTTCCTAAGACCGCTCTCCTTTTCTCCCTAAGGAACAACTAAGTGTCTCTATTCAGTCAGGCCAGCCTTCTCCACAAATTCATCTTTTGGTACATGAAGGTAACCTGTTCCTGCACCTTTAAGAGTTCCCTCTTGAACAATGTCCATCTTTCTTGGACTCCTTGGTCCTTCAGAACTGCCTCCCAAGGGACTCTGTTGACCAGTTTCCTAAACAGGCCAAAGTCTGCCTGCTGGAAGTCCCCAGGTGACAGTTCTACTGACCCCAGTCTTTGCTTCTCCATCAACTAAGAACTCTATCATATTCTGATCAAGATGGAGTTAACCCTTTTCCTAGCAGCTCACACAATGCTCTTTTTGATTTGTTGACAACTCAGTGATCATAATGTAACCAATGTTTTAGCTATTAGTGAACAGTCTCAGCATGTTCTCTCTCACTCAGAGCTACAGCAAGTAGGCTGGGGGTGGGCAAGAGGCTGGAATGAGGCACAGCTGGGAGAGTTGACCCCAAGTGACCCAAGAGATATTTCATACTATATGATGTTGTGCTTACCAATAAAATTTAAGGGAAGAAGGAGGAATGAGGAATGTCCAGAGTTACAACTTTTGTCTTCCCAAGTGACCATTATGTGTGTCGCACCCCTGCTTTCCTGGAAATAGCTGAACACTTGCCTAGCAATGGGAAGTACTGAGTGAATTCCTTGGTTTATTTTGCTTGTGTGCATGGACTTTGCTATACCTAGTAAATTGTCCTTATCTCAGCCCATGCACTTTTTCACTTCTACACTTCTGATTTTCTCCCACATTCTACATGGGAAGTGTGAGAGAGCAATTGTGTGGTGCTTAGCTGCTTGCTGTGGTTAAACCACAACAATATTGAATAAAGTTGTACCCATCCAAAAATTAATTGTCCTCTGTAATCACCGGAGGCAGGAAACAAAGTAAGCATCTTACTTTGCAGCAAAGAGTGTATAAATAGAAAGTTTCTAACCACAGGGATGAAGTCCTGGAATACACTACTTTAGGGAGACTGCCAAGGGAGATCCTGAGATGTCTACATGAATTTTTTTTAAAATAAATTCACCTCACCTCAGCTGTAATTGAAATTTATTTCCAAGCATCTCTGGGCAACATGGATGTGAAGAGAAGATTTTGAGGAAAAGGTATCATTTAGGTATTGATGCATTAAACTATTCAAATTTACTTTGTTTTGTTGTTGTACAGACATGTATTTTAAAAACAATATGATGAATGTAAGTTTTAGCTTCATGAATCATGAGTTCTCATAGTCTACAGGGGAAAAACCTCCCTCGGTCCTGCAGGGTTATGGAATGAGCACAAATTGAACTGAGGTTGATGAGGAGTCATGTATTTATGGAATTAGTGCCTTGTGCATAAATGCAACTTCAAACAAGATAAAGGAATATATTTTACAAAAAAGGCTTTGGCCTTGCAAAGTAGTCAGTTTATAGGTGCCAATGGTTTGCTAGTCAAGAGTTTAGGGTGGAAGAACCACCAGATGTCTGAAAGACAGAACTACTGCCACACTGCCTGGCTCTGGACTGTGGGACAGATGGTATGCCTCTCAGTGTCTCAGAGTGCAGCAGGACTGTGTGATGAGGTTTAGGGATGTGGGAATTCTACACCTCAGAAGATTTGAGCTTCACTGATAAAGTTCAGGGGGAAAATATCCTTTGAAGCCTATTTCTGCTTATGGCAGCTTGCCTGGCCCTCTTGTGCAAAGATCTGAATGCCACTTGTTGGACTGAATGCTTTCTCTTTGTTAATGATAAACACTTTTGCAAGTTTTTTATATCACTATTTCATCTGTAGGGCTTTTTTTTTTTTTTTTCTTTTTAGGGGAATGTCTCATACCTAAGTGTGCAGGAGTTTCTCCCTTAACATAGTTATCGGGAGTATTTTTTTCATTTGAAATCACTACAACAAAAATCAAGAAATTATGATTCTGCTGATAGAATGTGTAGGAAAACACTGAAAGGGTTCTTATATTTCCTTAACTATTCTGCAGAGCAGTTATTTACCTGTCAATGCACAAGCCTTCTCTGTTTCACATGTGCCCCATGCTACTTTCTGAGACTGACTGTACTCTGCTGTAACATACAGTCCAGTTCAGTAACCACCTGCTAAACTATACAAATTAGGATGCAATCTTTTCGCATATTAATTGCAGTGTAGTACTCTAAGTGTAAAAAAAAAAAAAAAAAATCTATGTGTGAAACCTATGTGTGAAGGTGAGATTGCTGGACACAGTCAATTCACTCACAAAGTACCTTGTGCAGTTATTGTACAGCTGCCAGAGAAAGGCCACAGGAATTCTGAGGACAATCACTATTGATCCCCGCCTTGAGGATGATCAGGGTTTTATTTTGGCTCAGCTACCCCTAACTAAGAGGATCTGACATGCCAAGGGAAGCATTCATTGTGGAGAGGTTGGCATAAACTGAGTGAAACCAATCTAATTCTAAGGACAGCTCATCTGTCCCTGGACAGCTAAGCACAAAACATTGCCCTGTGCTCAAGAGTTAATGCACAGTCACATCTGAGTTCAGTATTTGGGGAATGAAATAGCCATTTTAAGTCCTGTCACAATGTCTCACTCATAAAAGCAGGGCAATACTTGACTAGTCTGTATCTCTTCCACAAATACTGTGGAGAGGTGTTATGTCTAACTACAAAAGGGGAGGTGTAAAGCTTCCACTCGTGTCTGAAAAAGCAGAATTATTTATCACTATTTCTTAGTATCAGTAAGGGCCAGGCTGCAAGCCTTGTTTTCCTGTCAATCCAAAGCAGAATTTTAAAAGTACAAAAATAAACGACTGTAACAAGTCAAGAGCTATCTGTTTCACCCATAAGCCTTTTCTAATTTGGCAAAATATTTTCTTTTTTCCACCTGGTATTAGACTCTAAAGTTGCCTTGGACCTACCTACCCTGCCAAGTCAATCAATTACCATTCTCCTTAATGGAGTAATGCATAATACAAAGCAGTTCTCTAAAGAAGCAAAGAATGTATTGCAGGCTTAAATACAAGAATGGAGGAGAGACAAGAAAATAATTTCTCTATTTACATCACATTCAGTTATACAAAAGATCCAGAACCCTTTCTTCAGTCAACAAATTAGCCTACTATAAGAGACAACAAAAAATTTGCAGACCTGCAAATGATTTAAAGCTGTGTTTTACAATTTAAGATAACTGTTGTAAGAAAACAAAAGGGAGTACACACACAAACATATTGCATTATTATTAAACTATATTAATATATTTCTGTATGCAACCAAAGAATGATCAGAATACCTTGGAATAAAAGTAATTAAAGAACATTCAAAAATCATATTCACCTGACATGAACAGAGAAGTACTCTAGTATGTAAAATAGTTACATTAGATTGTTCTTAGTTTGTGAGGGAGATTGAGTCAGGCTAATGATAATCCTCTACTGAGTTCTACTACAGATTTTAGCTCTAACAACCTATGGTTTTCATCATGGCCTAATCTGCCAACTCAGGTTATGAAAATAAGCTATCAAAATACTTTCTAATCTACAGTAGAATTCAATAGCAAACAAAGAGAAAATATGTAGTCCTGATTTGATGGCAAAAATATCAGGGCTGTTTAAACGTTCAGTCCTGTTATTCCACTTCTGTGCTTACACAACATACTTTGGATCAATATTGAGATTACTCTGGTATGCCCTCCACACGTGGGTACTTCCTGCACAGCAAGCATCAGTGAAATAAAAAGCATCTAATAATCCAATCTGATATACTCTATTTATGTGCAGATCAAAAAGTTTTACATCCCTAGTTGCTCCCAAATGCAGGAACTCTTACGTACAGTCTACCAGAGTCAAAGCTGCTAGGCGTATTTCTCACTTACACAAGAAAGCACTGTGGGACTGAGACCTAAACTTCTTTGGGATAGAAGTACTTGGTATCTTGTTAAACGATGTAGCTGTCACAGATATGTCAAATTCATTTGTGTAGGCACTTGCACACCTGCTGTTAGGGTGTAGAAGGAAACTGTCTTGACAGAAAAGCCAGATTGAGAGATATTAGAGACTGGCTACTGATGAAGATGAAGAAATAGGGGGAAACTGGAAAGAAAGGATGTGTATGTTGGGAGAAGGAGGGCCATGCAATTAAGACATGTAAGAGATCAAACTGAAGTGGAAAAGTTCATGGGAAGGGTAACTATAATTAAGGAAGTTGCTGGCCATACACTCCATCCACCATGAGCACTGGAAAATGTGCAGTGATGTCCCTGTCCTGGTAGCAGGGTATGGGCTAAGCATGAAAGGTAGCAGTGTGCCATGGATGAATCATAGTAAGTAAGTAAATAAAAATATTACTGGATTTTCACACATGCAGCCCTCTGAGGGAGGAAAATCACACTGCTTCCTGAGAAGAGGAAGAACATGCATGGCTCTCCAAATGTCAGTGGAGAGAAAAGAATAGCTCCGGTCTTTTCTGTGACAAGGAAGAAGACTTTGCCTGGCACAACAGTCTTTGGACAAGCTTCAATGCTACATGCTCGGGATTGTTCTAACTGGTACCTTGGGACTACATCCAGAAAGACTTTTGTATCCCTATTCTGTGTACCCTGAGGCAAAGTCATGTGAAGAAGCAGCATGCAGTTATGAAGTGGAAGGTCATGTCACGAGGAAGTGAGTCAAATAAAAATTTTAAAAAAGAGGATGTCACCGCTTTTGAGTATCTAACTGCACTGCTTGTGTGCATGTGTATCCACTATGGTCTGATATTCACAAGATTTTCAAGATATTTCACTGTTTATAATGAATTTATTTTACTTGGCTTTGAATAACACAAAGAAAAGTAGCAGTTTAAATATGTGATATATATTCACATATTCTCTGCCACTCACAGAGTGGCAAAAGAAGAGAAGTAAAAACAAAGCAATGAAGAACACTGAGGACAGGAAAATTTCACCTTGGCTGGATATAGAGTTGTGAGATGAAAAACAACAAAGTCAACCGATGCAAATTGACCAGGATTCAAAAATTCTGTTACAGAAACTTTTACTATAAGTCAAATTATTTTTTTCAGAGGGAAAAACAAAAAAACCAAAACAAACCAAAAAACCCCCACAAACACAAAAAAACCGAGGCCCAAAGCTCTGCCATTTTGCTATGAGAAATTCAGAGGAACATGGGTAACACTTTTTAGACTCATGAGTTTCCTGCTGAGTAACTGAGTAGGTGTGCTGTGGTCTCTGGTACTGTGATTCTATAACCTTGTAAGAGAAAAACAAGTGCCTACCCTGGTCCCCGCTAGCTGTTACAGGAGAAATTCAGCCTGCGTGGCCATCACAATGACTGAATAGAAGTGTTAAAGCACCTTCTGGACCTGGGAAGGTGATGAAGTACATTCCTTAAGGGCTTGGGACCCATTATGCAGTTCATGGTCCGAGTCATGGTCCTAAGTGCTTATTACAGGCTGTTTAGTGGAGGAACCAGAATCAGGGAAAAAGTTGTGTCAAGGTAGCTTGGAGAGGAACAAGCTGGGGGAAAAGAGAAATAAAGGGATAAAAAGAGCTTGGTCTCTCTAAGCAGTGAACTAGTTACTACTCTTAACTGGCTGTGTCCTGTACTTGGCCAGGTTATTCTGTCCTGTCTTCTCATTAAACTCTACTGCCAACTCTTTCCTGGCAGCAGTGTACATGTGTGCGTGTCTGGAGCTCTAAGTGCAGCCTCTGGAAGGGGCCTAGGGCTTTGAGGCCCATGTTCATGTTCAGCAGCAGCTGAAGCAGATGTGGAAGTGCATATGTGAGTGCTGGTGAGTGGATGAGGCCATGGGTGCTTCGAGTATTTGTATGAGTGCTGAGTGTGTGCGTGTATGCAATATATAGATGTCTGTGTGCCAGCTAGGAGCATGTGCTGAGCCTCACTGGTTGGACATGTGAGTATAGATCCAAATCATCCTCACCTCTGTCAGCCTAACAGATTTGGCAGTCTGACTTGAATGAATGTGTTCATAGGAGCTACAACAAAAGCAAGGTACTAAAGCCCCTTCCCCACTGAGCTGTTACCAATCCTGCTGATCCTGCTGGAGAGAGAGGTGCATGAAATGAAAAGAGATGGAGGCTGGAAAGAAGATTCAGTGGGTGATTCAATGGCAAAATAGTGTCTGGGGAAGAGGAGTTCTACCCAAGGAAATCAAACTGAAAGCCTGAGTATACTTTTCATCCTGCTCTTCACCCCAGTCTTTCTACCACTCCCCATCTTTGCAACAGGATATTGAGGAACCTGAGCTGAGAAGCATTTCGAATGATAACACTAATGATAATAATAATAATAATAATAATTTCATTATTGACTTTAAAGAGAAGCGCTAGAGCTGAGAGAACAGCCTGTCCCCTTCTATGGATATAGAAGAGGCTCTGCATAAGCAGCTAAGGAGTAGACAAGTTTAGTTGTTTTAATGACCTGTCTCATTCTAATTACAATTAATTGGGATAAGAATTACAATGTTAAAAGTACAGTGTCTGCTCACGTATGCAAGAAACCAAGACACATATTTGAAAGTCTGAAAGGCAGCTCTTGATTACTTCATTTACAGCACTCAGGGATCCTATGCCAGCCTTTGTTAATGTGTCTGATTCCTTAATATACAAGAGACAGGAAACATCAGAATACTGGAAAAGTGAAGCTTGGGAATAGAGGCAATAGCTAAACTAAACAGTGTCAGGACACAGGCTCAACCACTGGCCTGCATTCACTCACTGTGTTTGTTTTCTTCTCCCTGGGTGGCCAAGCAATGCCCCAGGAGACAGCTCAAGCCAATGACAACTCCTAAAACTCAGCAAAGATCAGGCCACCCTCAGTCTAGGCAAAAAAAACTTAGATACATGGACATGAGCCATCTGCATCACTTGTCCTCAGGACTAGGGAATTGGTCCATCATATTCAAGAGTTACACAAAACCACAAGAAGAGAGCAATGCAATAATTAAGTCATGGTTTATGTAAGGGAGATTCCCAACTGTACTTCACAGATACTATTTTCTATGCAGCACTCTACACTGATGTTTCACTGTGCCCACCTGTCATGCCATAGGATAGCATGGTATACTGTTGCTATGCACACATCATCATGATTACAATGTAGAGAATCCATAGAACACAGGCTCTGAAGTAAATGTTAAAAATTGTATCTCCAAACATTTTATAGAAAAGTGGGGTCAGTGCTCTCACATTTGAAGGTCAACCTACATCTCTGTATTGTTAGATTTGAAAACAACAACAACAAAACCCCCAAAACTCAAACAAACAAACAAACAAACCAAAAAAAAAGGTGTACGCTAATGTCTGGGATCTAACTCCGTTATGTCGTGGAACTGGGTAGAGAAGAAACAAATCTGCTGCTTTCTCCTACCTCACACATCATAGATAAAGAGAGCAGCCTAACAAATCTATTTCCCTTCTGTGCTAGTACTTTCTTCAATACTTCTTTCTTTCTATTCTTAGAGATTTCTCCAAAAGTCCTTTAACATTTTTTCTAAAGCCATAGCACTTCATTGCAAGTGAAAATGGGGTTAATGTGCCAAAATCTGTCTACTTAAAGCCCCTGTCTTTAGCCTACTCCTTACAGAAAATTACTTCAATGATTATTTGTGAAGACTCACTTCTAGACAGGCGCCAGCGATACCTAACCTCAGTGTGGTTGTGCAAATTACAGTAAGAGCTGTTGATTTTGTTGGGTCACTGAAGCCATATGGGGAAAAAATATTTAAATGCCTAACTTTCATTTAGACAGCCAAATACTTCTTGATTTGGTAAAAAAATTGCTAAATCTTGTTCTTATTTTGTCTATCAGCTTGTTTAACAACATATTTGTCTGTGTTATTAGGTTTTATATTTTCTCTCTTGTTACAAAAACAAATAATGAATTGTGGCAAATAGTGGTTTCCTTCCAAATAAAGAAAAACATGTCTTTGCCTTATTCTACCATTTTTCACTAAAAATCCTTTTTTTTCAAGGTAGATTAATTGAGCTGTATTCTAACTATAAGATCTAAATAGCTGTGGTTCTGCTAGATTCTTTTTGCATTTATACAACACAGACTAAAACTCAGGATATTCTATGTATATACACTATTTTAGTAGTTGCTGCGAATTAAAAATGAAACTCCTTTTTATAGCTAAATATTTATTTTGGAAAGCAGTAGTGCAAATGTCAGAAAGAACTCATTACAACAATGAGCTTGTTATAGAAACACTTTATGCCTTGAATCATTTGTTTCAAGCTTTCCAAAATGCATACCAGTCAGCTCTTCTGTCCTTCCCGCTATCAAAGTCTGAATATATTTTTCTTGTGTAGGCTATTATTGAGGAAATATGCTGAGATTATATTTTTTTTTAACTTCCTACCAGTTAATGTTGCTCAAATCCTATTTATTTGTTACTTTTTAATACTAATCCTTTCCATATTTTGCCCTTTGCTGTGAAAAATGGACATGGATTTATAAGAAAACACATCTGCCAGCAATTACAGAAACTGATTATCTGGGGTTTTTTTCTAATCAAAGAGTAGGTGTCATTTTTAGTAATAGTTTTCTGCAGAAAGCATTTTTTCTCCCCAGAAATCTTAAGGCTTATATCTGTCTTGAAACTGATGGATAGTTTTGATTTCTGAGTGCGTCAGAGAAGCTTCCTTCCTCTTCAACATCTGTACAAATTAGGATTACCTCCAAACCAACCTTAGGGGTTGATTAAAAGAATTTCAATCTTACATTGAAAAATCAACTTTGAGGGAATACAATGGACATCAGAAGGATAAAATAATCATTCCTCTCACGAAGCAAAGGTTCTCATTTGAGGCAAAATAAACCAATGTAACAACAATATGGTGCGTGAAATTTGTAGAAACATGTTCTAAGCCGTGGGTGGCTACTGCACTTTTGATGTCTGGGACATTTTCGGGATGCAGCATTCAAAAGAGCTGTCAGCTGAAAGTGGATGCAGCTGGAGAAAGTTGGAATCTGAATGTAGGAATGTTGTGGGCTGGTTGCAAATTACAATGAAGGCCCACACAGTGTATAAGCTCTTTGCAATCTCAACCAATAGAAGTCGTGGTAGTTAAAGTTAATTAAAAAAAATAAAATTTAAATGGTTTGGGTTCAGTGTTATAAAAAGCTTCTACCTAAAATGGAAGCACAATGATGAAAGGCACCACACTCATAGCTGACCAGGGCTCAGAGCCAGCGAGTACATCAAAAAGAGTGCACAGCTTACAGCAGCCACAACACTGGGCAACACTAATGCAACAATCCCTTAGAGAGAATGCCCTGGCAGGACTGCTACAGGCTTCTGGCTAGACTTAACTGTCATTGTCCCAGCACCTATATTAGTACACAGTCTGACATTTAGGAACAGATATCTATGTTTATAAAGCAGAGTATCTGCTTGAACCCTGTCAAAGCCAGGATACATTTCTTAAAGGGAAGCATTTTAAAAATATTTGAATAAAAAAATGTCCCCTGTTACCTTCTTATCCCATAGGCTACAGTTACAAAACATTGCCTCAAAGTCTTCTACAGGATTTGCATGTTGCTAACGTATTATCCAGCTTGTATACTTATACCTTAATTCCTTGTATTTACTTAACATGCACTGTTGCTTTCCTTTGGCCGATGTGTATGTGCCTGGACACTGGTGTTTTTCACATTCTGTTAACATGACATAACTTATTCCAGAAAAGTTTTAATTTTAGCTTGTTGTGTAATAAGTGTGCAATATTTTAATTATTTTAAGTTCTAGGTCAGCCCAATAAATATCACTCTCCACTGGAATGATTGTTTTCATTTATATGACTAAAAAGAACATTATAAAAAAAAAAAAAGTTTGGTGACTTTATGACTAAGTGCTATATTTTGATTTTAACTTCACAAAGTTCAATGTCCTTACATTTTTGTTATGAACAAAGAACTTCCCTTTCTCGAGGAAAAGTACAGTTCCACAGACGTTTTGGGTTAGTAATACAAAAGAATATTTTGTGTGCTCTTCTGCTAGAAAACATGAATATGTTCTGCTAATAATTATAAGGAAGAATACATATTGTTCCAAAATATATATCCTACATTTGTATTTTCTAATAAAAACCCACATTAGAGAGTGGTGTTTCTTTGGGTATGTTGGAAATTAATGTCTTGAACTGAAACTAGTGATGTTTATGGCATGAGATTAGGCACCCACTTTCAACTGGTGGGCAAATTGCCATGTTAATTGCTGCAAGCACAAATTAAGTGACCAGGGCAGTCTAAGTTTCTGGTATACTTCTTTTTTTNGAGAAAGCAGCATAAATTTATCAAACATTAATTATGCTTGTTACTCAGTATGCTTAGCTTGTTTAGGTAACTCTGCTTAACAACAGGCAAAAAGAAAGTACTTCTGAAAGTAGTTGTCAAACCTTTGCCTGGGTCTCACATGACATATATTTTGCATTAGGAAACCAAGCCATTTTGTGTACTGTCAGCTATATATTTTACCAATGGTTAACCCCAGTCATTTTTGGAAACAAAGTTACATCTGATAGAGCTGAAGATATATATATATGTAACCCACAAAATACTTCTGTGGCTAGCCTCACCATTATTGTTTTGCACAATATTTTTAAGTGGCTTACTTATGATAGATTGATCTTATGCTGGCATGCTAGGATCTCCAGTCCTGCTTATTTAACCTTACCTCCACAGGCTTGTTTACACTTTCAGAACCTGATTTCAATTTACTTTAATTTTCTCAGAGACTTTTGTATTTATAAAAGCTGAGTATCTAGTGACCTCTCTATTCCTGACATTTCCTTTACTCTCCACTATGAAAAAGAACAAAAACCCCAGTGTCCCATTTCTGTTCCAAAAAAACTAAACTGCTTCCTTCAGTGGGTTGGCCCTTATAATTGAAAATGGCAACCAGATGTTTACAGAACATACTAGCAATTTTCCTTGAGGCCTTTATTCTTTGTAATGCTTTACTGGAGTTGGTTGGATTTCATGGAAACTTGTCTGAGGCTGTAAAAAACCAGCAATTAGAGTCTCCTCCTAGCTGTACTCTGAACAATTAAAAATAGAATAAATAAAAGTAGAGATAAAACTAATGCTACTGGCTCCTGTTAACATATTTCAAACATAATAGAAAACTACTTACTAAGATAAAATATTTGGTTGTCTTAATACTGATTTTCACATGCCATCCTTTGAAAACCTTCCTTCATTCAGAGTATGTTATTTGCTTTCTGCCTTCTCAAACTTCATCTGGCTGTATGCTAAGCATCACTGATTTTGTGCTCCATTCTGTTTTCCCCACTGCTGTCAGGAATCTATTCTCATAGATATTTTTTGTTTTGTTTTGGTGGGTTGGGTTTTTTTTCAGGATGTGTGTGTGTTTGTTTTTGTGGGGGGTTGGGGTTTTTTGCTTGTTGGGTTTTTTTTTTAATTTTAGAATAATTAGCATTTTAAGAAGGTGCTGTAGACTACATATTGCTTGTTCCTCAGACAGGGCCCACTATGTTTTCACTGTTCAGCTTCTTGTCTGTCTCATTCTCTCAAGGCTAATCCCAGATTTCAAGAAGTCTGTGAGTCCATCTTGTTACCCCACAAGAGGACACAGTACATGCAGTAAAACCTCTTCACCTAACATTTCAAGACCTCTAACATTGAATGCTCAACAGCTTAACTGAATCCATTCCCTAATATCTAACATAACTTCTCTGTTGTTCTTGTGATACTTTATGTCCTATTTACTACAGGCAGAAGAATAAGTTGTGGTTTTCTTCCCTTGGTGGCAGTTTTAAAAATATTTTACATTAACAAGTGCACCTGTTCCTCCAGCCACACCAGTCTTCACACTCACTGAAGAAAGAGCATCTCTGAGTCCTTCAATCTCTACCACTTCCTATCATTTTCACAACTTCTGCTCATATAGTATGTCTAGGAAAATGGAAAGCTAATGTCTGAGAGTCACCAGACAAGGCCTCGGGGGTCCTCCAAAGCCCACAGCTGTAGTTTATTCTCTAGACTAATTAGCCATACTGAGGAAACTGTTACTGGCTGCACTTATGAAGTAGCACTTCTACAAATTCCTACCTTGTTGTTGGACAGATGTTGGCAATTAAGCTGATTCTTTTGCTGGTCTATTCTCTGGTTAAAAGTGTGGATAGTGAGGAGTATTAGAAGTGATACAATATGAAAAAAGGAATCACTTTTACATGAAGGAACACACATTTCATCCTAGTTTTGGCAGTGACTAATAGCTTTTATCCCACTTTCTCCATCTCTGATTCTTAGTATGGCAACATTTCTCTGCCTTCTAGTCCTACTGTGAATAGAAATGAATGGGTATAGACATTTTCTTCCCATGGAAAAATATATATTTTCTTTAAAGAGCAGTTTTTTCCCAAAGGATATCCAACAAACTGAAATGAAAAAAAAAAATTACCAAGATTGACTTGAAACATTGCTTTTTAGGAGAATCAAAGCAGATTTTTCTTTCATCTGTCCCCAGTGTTTCTCCAGTCATGCAGCATCCAGAGTGAGACAGAAACCTGAAGCCAACATCACTCCACATCTGCTGCACACCTGTTCTTGCTCCTGCCCTGTCAAGGTTCCTGACATTCCCCAGTCAGCAAGTTTTACAGGGAGCAACTGCTGAGTACAAGGAAGCAACATAGTGCCCCATAGACAGCCAAAGAGGGAGGCAGCAGAGACCATATCTGCCATAACCATGCAACTCTCAAATCAGCGTTTTTACAGTAGAATGAATGATGTCTGAATATATTCAGGTTGCTTTGACAATGAGGGAGTATTCACTCTTTGCTGTAATATCTAAGTAACTCCACGAGATGCCATCTTAAATGCCAGATGGATTTCTTAACCCAGCACATAAGGAGAAGAGCCAGCAGTTGCCCAGTTTTGCTCCCAAGGGTCTGTTTTCTCACACATCCCTTCCTGTCCTTGGAGCAGCTCCACCCAAGCACCACTCCCACATCTGCAAAAAGCCAGATCATCTTCATAGTTACTTGCTGAAACTAAGGCTTAATTTACACAGCCAAGTACTTCAACATGTTTGTACAACTGTAGAAAATGGAATAGAATTAAGTGCATATTGACAAAGTCAGCAAATATGAAATAATTCCAGGTCTTACATTCTTAGCAAGATGTGTAAATTTAAGGATACACATTGTATATTATCTCCACTTAACAATCTCAGGAGAATGAGTGAGTAGGAATGATCTCAGTGAATGAATGTGTAGGACATTGATGTTGGTGGAAATAAATATCAAGACTTATTAAGCGAGAGCTAAGATGAGCTAATATTGACCAAAGGTAAGACAGGCTCAATAATTATCTTACATAACAATAAATAACAACAACAAAAAAGTTCCCAAATTGATATATGTACTGTAATCATTTTTTCTAATAGCATAGCTGAAGTTTAATCTTCAGTGGATGTCACTCAAACTGCAAACAGAAGACATAATAAAGTTTAAATACTGAACTATAGTATTCTAAGAATAGGAAATGATTGCTTGAAATCAATAGTATGAAAATAGTTTATGGTTCATTTTGAAAGTTACTCATTGCAATTGCAAAAACTTCCCTAAAAGTATTAAAACATTCTAAGGCAGCAGAGAGCATATAATGTTAACTGCTTTCAGTTTGCCACCCTTGCTAGATGTGCTTTATTCCATAGCCAAGCTGGCCCACTATCAGCAAGGTTATGCAGATTTGTAGTGTACAACTGCACATGTTCTCCAGAGCCTGCAGTTTTCTGAGGTGTTTGTAACTAATATTAAAGAAATTAAGGAAATACCTATTAAGGGAGCATAACCATTGACTGGTAAGGGAGGCATATTGAGAAAAGGACAGAAAAACTGGCAGTGCCATAAAGATGTAAGTAGTTAATTTATCTTAGAAGACCTCATCTAGTGAAAGTATGGATCAGGCAGCACATCAGTAACTAGAGAATGTTATTTTTGGAGGACCGAAATATATTTCAGTGCAACAAATTTCTGAGATAAAACTTTCCTGTTGGAAAATATTTTGAAACTGTTAACAGGGCATTGCAGAACCATAGGCACAAACAGATCTTGATAATCTTTATTGTGGTCCCAGAGATGAGAACTTTTTGTGGACAGGGAAGAAGGCAGAAGACTCTGGAAAATATTTGGCAAGGTCCCTCATTTCACTCTGTGAGGAGCCAAGAGTGTTCTGATGCCACTCATCTCTGATAGAGCAGCACAGCTCTGTGCTGGGCTGAGGAAAGGAAGGCCTCTGGCTTGTAGGGCTCATTATGACAAACCTCCTAAGAGAAAATCCAGAGGTGTGAGGCTTTCTCATTCCTCCTTATGATCTTTTATTATTTTCCAGGAGAGTACAACACCTGTTTGAATACCGTCCAAGGCAGTGGCAAAGGCAGAACTTATCCAAGAGGCTATGCCTCTATGATTGGAGTATTAAGTTTTAATATGGCAGAATGAAGAAGAGAAGAAGGTTGTATGAGGCTTTGAGCGACCTGTTCTAGCTGGAGGTGTCCCTGCCTATAATGGGGGCTTGGAACTAGCTGATCTTTGAGGCCCCTTCCAACCTAAACCATTCTATGAGTCTATCATGCTATATCAACATTTCTGCCTAGCTGGCAAACCAAATGATCATACCATTCATAAATGTGCTGGTCATTACAATCTGATTATTATTTGCATCATCTGTTATCCAGCTTCATTTGAACTGCTTGTTTCATGATAGACTTAACACAGATATTGGAGATAGTGACCATGCTAAAATGGATCTACCCCAGCTGCATGCCCAAGGTGATAACTCCTGCTCTGCAGAAAACCTCACTGTTCCATCATCTGCTACTAACACAGTACCACCTCTCTATCTCAATTCTAGCAGCAGGTTAAGAGATATGTTAAACTATACAGCAAAACTGGCTCATTTAGGGCTTCTGCAAAAAGAAGACTCAAGGAGCTCAGGAGCAGGCACAGATATCATCATTCCATGATCTTTTCCCTCCATGTGAGTTTTATTGTTAAGGAATGGTAAAAGCACAGATCCTTTTTGTTCACTTAGGGTTCCTTGAGAGTTTACTGATGGAGCTATTTTTCACTGAAAAATTAGGGGGTTGAATAATTTGCATTTTACTGCAGAAAGCATCTGTACAGATTTTTCATAGGAAACCCATAAACCACAGTCTCTTTGCCAGAAAGAAAGAAAGAAAAAAGAAAGAAAGAAAGAAAGAAAGAAAGAAAGAAGGAAAGAAAGAAAGAAAGAAAGAAAGAAAGAAAGAAAGAAAGAAAGAAAGAAAGAAAGAAAGAAAGAAAGAAAGAAAGACCAACAAAAAACTATCCTTTTGTTTCTAGCCAACTATTTTCCAGTTAGCAAAGCTCAATGTGTTTTGGTTGGTCTGTAAGAAGTGAAAAATTTCCACTGAAGAAAACTATTCTCCTGACGTTCTACTCCCTGACAGCAATGAGCTCAACAGAGTGCTGCAACCCAGGTGTGGAGGATGTTTCTGGAAGATCAACATGCAGAGATGTCATATTTGGGTTTCAAATGGGAGCAAAACTTTTCCCAAAATTAATAGTGGGCCAGCACAAAAAAACTTAGGAATGTTTCGTGGTGAATTTTTTTCCATATATGACTTCAGCTGGACTATTGGCTCTCAGCCATTCTAAACAAAAAACCCTTTCAAAATTAGAGTGAACTTCAAAAGATACACAAGTAAGACAGACTACAAAAATATAAGCACCAGATAGAGCTGCTAAATAACACCAAATAAGAAAGAATGAGTCGTTCTATATTTTTTTTCTCAACAGTCATGATCTACATTTCTGAATCCATTACCTATATCTTTTTAATAGAGGCTTCAAGGAACGTGGGTTTTAATGATGTATAACACTCCTATTAGGAAAATATTATGACAAAGCCTAGCTCAGAATAACCCTTCTCCAAAACAAGGAGAACTATCCCATCCAGAACAGTAAACCCCATCATCTAGTGACAAAGAAAAATAACTTTGAGTGTAACTGGTTTAGTTCTGAAAAAAAAAAAAACAACCAAAAAAAACCCCATTGCTTTGGTATGCAGACATGTTCTTTTACTTACTTCTTGTTTTTAAATACAACTTCAAAGCTAGGCACTTATATAACACAGGTAATAGCTAAAGGCAGACACAAAATGGAACTAATAGAACCTAACCCTTTAATTTGGCAAGCACTTGACTTTTTCACATACTCCAACATCTGCTGAAAGATATAGGAAGTTCTTGGAAAAAAACTAAAATTAAAATTTATTATTCTTTTAATTACTGGGAAAAAAAAGTGCAGAGAGCACTGGCTCTAGCCCGTAAAATATAACTACTCAGAGTTAAATCACTTTCTGCATAGGCAGTGTCTGGAGGGTAAAATCCTGTACTGGACAACTTCAGCCTGAGCTGATCACTGTAGCAAGGTCTACTACAGCTTACATGGTACCCAGAGATGCCATCTTTTCTCTGCAGCTCATCTGACATTAGCAAGGCCTGCAGACCCATTGTATCTGAGAGGGATAGTACTTGAGGCACCCACCACTTGAAAGCAGCCAGTGAAAACATATTAAAATAAAAGAATAAGGTGAAGATAATTTACTATTTCTTAGTACAGGCCCCTGAGGAAACTGCATCTTAAAGAAATTTGGGATTAGTGGTGGAATTTTGAGCAGCCTCAAGCATGCCAAATGATTATGCTTTTCACTGATGAAGGTACACTGGTTGCTTAGAGCACAAAACAAGATTGAACTCTCTGGTAAAGCCATGAATGTATTGCAAGACTGAATGATGCAAGCAACACTTCCTTTAGCATGAGAAATAACTAACCAAACCACATCATTTTTCTACTGATATAATGGCAGCCTGTGTATTTTTTCCACAGTTTTCCTGTTCTGAAATTGACTTCCAGCAAGATCAAACTGAGATTACAGTTTCAGTTCATACCTCTAAGGTTTCCAAGAGCACTTAAATATAGTTGACATAGATATAACTGGGGCCAAAAGCTCCTCTATCAAGGCAAGTATAATTCTAAACAAGAAAGCTACACTCCCTTGTGTAAGAGACTTCTTTAGCAACTCAATTTAACTGTGGATGAAATTTTGACATGACCAAAAAAACAATAGTAACTTAGCCCAGCTTCTGTAGCATGTGCAAAATGTACTTCTTCTGTATCATGCTTTTTAACAAACTTAGAGAACATTCAAAACATTATTGGAGGAAAAGGCATACCTTCATACATATAGCTTTTCATTAAGAGACAAAAAAGAAAAAGAACCAAATGTAGGAAAAAAACCCAAACAACAACTTCCATTTTTTATTAAATTCTCTACTGAAAAATCACTCAGTTGTATTAACAGAGTTGGTATGAGAAGCCATCAGGAACCAGACTGGTCTCATTGGCAAGACTATGATGAATCACTCTGATGTATTTTTTTAGCAGAAGGATATATCTAATGGAAGAACCATTTAATTGTGGAAAACTAGCTGCACAACTGATAAGGACTAGAATTTGGTTTTTATCCTTACTGAAAGAGTTTATAAACTTTACCTGTGTGGAAGGATACTGAATCAGTGCTAACATTTAATAATTAATGAAGTAATTAAGTAAAATTATTCTTACTCTGGTGAGGTCCCTCATGCCTGGAATCTTCCATCAGTCTCCTGTTTTCAAGTACTGTGACTCTATATCCATGTTTTGCCAGGATTCGCTGCCAGAGCTGACGGTCTGCTTCATGATGGGCAGGAGGCACATACAGAACTGCTCTTCTAGTACGGCTTCCAAAGTACTGGAGAATAGAGTCCTCAATCTACAGCAAAGATAATGCAAGGACAAGAGTTGTCAGATAGAACACTCCTCAGCAGTAGTTGTTGTTTCTCATAGAAAGAAACAAGCATTTCATTGTGACAATCTGGGACACGTTTCTGGTATAATTAAGAATTTTCTTTGTATCAAGGACTTCTGATTGCAAGTTCCATTTAACATAAACTTTTGAAAATACCAAATTGCTGGGCCACTGTCACTGGACTATTAGTAAATGGAGATATCTTACGTCTTCTGTATGATAGGTTGACCCTCATGTGCTCATCGAAGCTGCTCTATCACTTCTCCCATCAGACGGGCAGAGGAGAGAAAACAGGATGAAAGCCTCTGGTGTTAAGATAAGGACAACAAATATTATTGAGGGCAAAAGAGACATGACTTGGAGAACTTAGGTACCAAATCAGAGTAGAATCATAGAATGGTTTAGGTTGGAAGGGACCTCAAACATCATCCAGTTCCAACCTCCCCGCTATAGGCAGGGACACCTCCCACTAGAACAGGTTGCTCAAGGCCTCATCCAACCTTCCTTGAATATCTCCAGGGAGGGAGCAGCCACAACCTCCCTGAGCAACCTGTGCCAGTGTTTCACCACCCTCACTGTAAAGAACTTCCTCCTAACATCTTGCCTAAATCTCCCCTCTGCCAGTTAAAACCCATTACCCTTCATCCTGTCATTACAAGACCTTGTAAATGGTCTCTCCCCAGCCTTCCTGTAGGCCCCCTTCAGATACTGGAAGGCTACTATGTGGTCTCCTCAAAGCCTTATCTTCTCCAGACTGAAGAGCCCCAACTGTCATAGCCTGCCCTCATAGCAGAGCTGCTCCAGCCCTCTGATCATCTTCATGGCCCTCCTCTGGACTCGCTCCAACAGTTCCAGTAGGATAATAAGAAATAAAAACTAAATCTTAAAACATCTTCATCCTACACATTCCTTCTTCCTAGGTTTAACTTTGTTCCCAGTTTCTCTGTCCTTGAGTATCCCAGGTGAAGAGGGAGTGAAGGTTGCAGTCAGTTTATCACATGTCCCTCTTGCTCCTTCCCCCTCAGAAGGGGTCCTCACACTTCCTCCTGCTCCAGCATGGGGTCTGTCTCGCATCATATGGTCCTTCATGAACTTCTCCAACATGAGTCTTTCCCACAGACTACAGTTCTTTACAAACTGCTCCAGTGTGGGTCCCTTCCGTGGAGCCCGGTACTTCAGGGGCAGATTGTTCCAGCATGGGTCCTGCATGGGGATACAAGTTCTGCCAACAAATCTGTTCCAGTGTGAGCTCCTCTCTCCATGGGGCCACAGATCCTGCCAGAAGCCTACCCCAGCACAGTTTTCCCATGAAGTCACAGCCTCTCTTGAGTACCCACCAGCTTCTGAGTGGGGTCTTCTGTGGACTACAGGTGGATACTTACTCCATTGTTAACCTCCTTGGGCTGCATGAGGACAGCCTGATTTATGATGATTTCCATGATGGGCTACAGTTGAATCTGCTGCAGCACCTGAAGCACCTCCTCCCCCTGCTTTTTCATTGACTATGGTGCTTGTCTCACATTTTCTCACTCCTCTCCAATGTCTGTCATACAGCAGTTTTCTTCCTCTTCTTAAATATGTTATCACACAGGCACCAGGACCACTGCTGATGGGTTCAGCCTTGGCCAGCAGCAAGTCCAACATGGAGCCAGATGGCACTGGGCAAGACACAGGGGAAGCTTCCAGCTGTTTCTCCCAGAAGCCACCCCTGAAGTCCTCCTACTACTAAAACCTTTCCATGAAAAATCTAATACAATTAGGCATAAAAATAGGATGCTCCCTGTGAGAAAAAAATCACTAATATCCAGAAGAATCTAGTTGTTCCTTTCCTATAAAAAACTATTAACAGACAATATTTTCATTTAGTGAAAATCGTTAGGAGTGGAACATACCATCATTTAAGGGATTACATTCAGGACATGAACTAAATATTTAGTAAGTTCATGAATTTCAACCTAGCAGTAGTAAGCAGTATGTCTGTCAAAAACTATATTATTCATAACTTCCAATTATAGTAAGTTTATCGCTGCAGATAGGAAGTGCTACACAAACAAGGCACCACTATTTTGTGCACAGTAGACCACACTGAAGAGAGACAGATGCTTTGATATAAATAAACATAATTCAAGATGTGTCCAGTTGTTTATAAGCCTGGGATCTAGTGATAAAGTCACTCATCTCATCAGCCTATTTCCCAGTTACAGGATGCACTTTTGCATTACACAGCAGTGAGGAGCACAAACTATTCCACAGCCTTGAGTGTCTCTAACACCAAGTCTGCATATGCTCCAGGGCCGACACCCCCTGTGGAAAGGGTTAATTGTCAGTGAAAAGACCCTGGAAAATATCTGCCAGAGTCTTCCTTGTATATTTACTAAACGCGCAACCCAAAACTACTTCAGACACTGGGATACTAAACTAAAGGTCAATCACTTGCTGGCCGGAAGAAGCACAAATAGCATAGGGTGAAGTCACAGGAACTGTGTTAGATAACCTGTCAGATGTCCTTCTCGGCATCCCAGTGTTTTTAAAACACATTAATCGGGTGGCAAGCACAGAAGCAGGGCATCTCAGATTTCCCTTCTCTACCAGAGCACCCACCATTCTTTCCCCTTCTGCCTTTGCCCTTCCCTCTTCTCTTTCCTGCTCTCTTTCCTGCTCTCCTGCAGTGCAAGCAGCTGCTAGCAGCCCTTCCTCTACATTTCCCTCTCCTGCCCCGTTCCTAAATCCGGCTAACTCTCCCTCCACCTCCTCCGGGCATTCCACCAGACACTTCTCGCTTTCCATTTTGCTTGTATTGTGGAAGAAAATCAGGAGAGACACCTCACACGTAAATCCAATTTTCCATCCCACGTGTGCTGCAGCGGCCAGCGCTGTGGGGTGAGCTGAGGACATGTGAGGAGCACAGAGGGGCTGGCAGTGCAGGACACATCCCTGCGTGGCTTTAACTGGTGATTACAACTAGTCCTGCTCCTGTAGTTCCCAGGTCAGCTGAGGGTACTTACGACTCAGTGCAAGGCTTTCCTCTTGGACTTTGCAGTGCTTTGTGTGCACCCCTCCTCAGTAATGGTGGTTGTGCTTTTTTCACGCTAAACCCCCTACCTTTCTTCACAAAAGAGAAACTTCCTACACTGTCACTCCTTAAGTATTTTACTTCAAAGGAACTTTGAAAGCTTCTATCTTGAGCACCCATCAACACCTTTATTTACCCTCGTGGGCAATAGCCCAAAGGCAATTCACTGCAGGGATCACCCCAGCCTGGCTACTGCCTCGGATTCCATGGTTGGTGCAGGCACAGGACCTTACACTTGGCCTTGTTGAATTTCATGAGGTTGTCCTGGGTCCACCTCTCCAGCCTGTGCAGGTCCCTCTGGATGCCATCCCTGCCCTCTAGCAAGTTGACTGTGCCACACAGCTTGGTGTCATCTGCAAACTTGCTGAGGGTGCACTCGATTCCTCTGTCCATGTTGCTGACAAAGATGTTAAACAGCACTGGTCCCAGCACTGACCCCTGAGGGATGCCACTTGTCACTGGTTTCCAGGTAGGCATTGTGCCCTTGATCACTACTCTCTGCGTGTGACCATCCAGCCAATTCCTTATCCAGCGAGTTGTTCACCCATCAAGTCCATGTTTTTCCAGTTTGGTGACCAGGATGTCATGTGGGACAGAGTCAAAGGCCTTACTCAGGTCTAGGTAGATGACATCAGTTGCCCTTTCCTTGTCCACTGTTGCTGTGACTTCATCATAAAAAAGCCACCAAATGTGTTAGGCATGATTTGCTCTTGGTAAAGCCATGCGGGTTACTACCAGTCACCTCTGCTTTGTTCTCCATCTGCCTTAGCAGAGCCTTGAGGAGGGGCTGCTCCATTATCTTGCCAGGCACAGATGTGAGACTGACTTGTCTGTAGTTCCTGAGATCTTCTTTTCTTCTCTTCTTGAAGATGGATGTTACGTTTGCCCTTTTCCAGTCAGCAGGAACTTCACTCATCTGCCATGACATTTCATATATGATGGACAGTGGTTTAGCAACTTCATCTGCCAGTTCCCTCAGGACCCATGGGTGGATCTCATCAGGCCCCATGGACTTGTGCACGTTCAGATTCCTCAGGTGCTCATGAACAGGTTCTTCCATTATAATGGGCAGATCTTCCTTCTCCTAGTCCTTACTTTTGCCCTCTGGGACTCGGACATTGTGGTTGGAACCCTTGCTGTTGAAGTCTGAAGTAAAGAAATCATTGAGCACCTCACCATCTATGGAGCCATGTACTCAAAGACTATATTTGGCTGCTTAATCCAATGTCTCTGCCATCAGTTGGAATAACAGAAGGGAAGATGATTTGTGCCCCTGAGCCTTGCACCACTTGTCCCAAGGCCCTGAAGTATTTTTTTATTTTTCTGGGACTACCAGTCATTATTTCTTCTCCTCCTACATGGAAGATCAATAATGGGTAGTAGTCCGTAGAGTGCACCAGGCTAGGAATTTTCCTAGCAACATCCCTAACCTGGGGTCCAGGTAGGCAAAACACTTCTGTATTAGAGGGGTCTGCCCAACATACCAGTTCCTCTGTTCCTCTCAGAAGTGAACCCCCTACAACTATTACTCTCCCTTTTTCCTTTGTTGCACTAGTCTTAATTCTTGGGGCTGGCTGATACTCCCTGGGCAACTGAGAAGGTGGACTTTCACCTCCATCCTCCTCTGCCTGATCCTGAGTTTCTAGTATCCTTTATCTGCTGTGCAAGGGCAGCTGGTAAGACTGAGAAGATTGGAGGGGGCTCTCCTGCCTCTGTGTATGGGGCCCTGCCTCTACTCCCCCTCATCTCCAGGGTCTCGTCCTTCACCTGTTTTATCTGGGTAGCAAGAAGAAATTGAATCCTCTACAACTTGTACAGTCCTCACCTGCTGCCTCTCCCTCAGGGGTGATAGAGCCTGGCTCCACTAGTCAATTTCCCTTTCACAATACTATATAGACCTCAGTCTCTCAACTTCCTCCTTTAGCCCAGCTACCATACTGAGCAGATCACTCACCTCCTCACACCTCACACAGGTTTCATACCCATCACCCTCCATTCCAAATGCTAGGCATTCTCTGCAGCCAGGGGTCTGGACATCCACATATTAGCATGAGGCACCATTCTAGGTGCCCATAGTTTTCCTGGCCACAGTATTTGCCTGAGTTATTACCACAGCTAATATTTTGGTGATTGTTTTTTGTTAGTTAATTTGTTTGTTTTTCCTTGGTGTTTTTTTTTTGCTTGTTTGTGATTTTGTGGTTGTTGGAGGTTTTGTTGAAATCTTTCTGTGAGTGCTGCTCGCCAGGATCTGGTGGGACAGCTCTGGCTCTGCCTCTCCGAATGGTGCTCCACTGCTGGCTCACTCACATTTGTATCTCGTGCGTAGCCATAGCAATGCCAACACCAACCCTCCTCCACTTTTACCAGGCTTCTCCGCACCGGGAAGCACACTGTTCACCTGAAAGCAATACCATTAAGCGCTGGAGCTGGTCCCGGTGCTACTGCCTCTCCAAAGTTCAAGCAATGTTGAAAACCTAGGCCACTTCCACAAAACACAAAAGCAGGTGGTCCTGAGTAGTTCCATGGGGCCTGTATAGTAGCTCACTCCCACCAGATGCCTTTCCTGGGTGCTCAGAGCTCTCACAAATGGACCACAGCACTAGGTGCTCCAGAAGGCTTTTCTTGGGACACACAGTCCACAGATATATTCACAAATTCATATATTGCACTGGGTTGGAAGGGTTCTTCCAACCCCCCTGCAGGAAGCAGTGACACCTCCAGCTAGGTCAGGTTGCCCAGGGCCACATTGAGTCTGAACTTGAATGTTTCCAGGTATGGAGCTTCAATCACATCTCTGAGCAATATGTTCCAGTGTTTCACACGTCCAACCTAAATCTATCCTTCTCCAGTTTAAAAAATGTTGCCCCTTGTCCTGTCTCCTTCTAAATAGTTCTCTGTCAGCCTTCCTGTGGCTCCGCTTCAGATATAGAAATGTAGCTCTAAGGTCTCCCCAGAGCCTTCTCTTCTCCAGGCTGAACAGTTTCAATTCTTTCAGCAAAAGATGTGTAGAAATACTTCAGACTCATCTATGCCCAGAGCCTCCTCTCCCACCGCTCAAGCACCAGGCTCAAGGCACTTTTATCCTCTACCTTCCCAGGAAGCCATGATGGGATCTTCAGAATACCAAGACAATTCAGGGTCCTAAATTTAACAGCCTGACGTGATGTCTAATCTGGTACTTTTAAATAATATGAAGTAGCTCAACATCTTTTACTGTGCTTGCTTGATATCCATTCATAGTGATGCCAAATTGATTTCCTTTGGCATTTCCTTCCAAAGCTGTCTGCAGTCCAGGTTACAAGATACAACATGTCCTCCCTGTTTTCTTCCCAATACAGCACAATGTAGGGTGGAGTTTTTTGTTTTGTTTTAAAGGATGTTAGTTACACAGAATTTTTTAAAACTCTAGCCAACAGCATGCTTGTATCAAAATATTTCTTCTTTTTTTTTTTTT
>VWZI01022215.1:181437-216312 GCA_013396835.1 Psilopogon haemacephalus
AACTTGCACGGTGTGCCTGACACTAAAGGCTCCATCTCAGGGCATCTTGAAAGTAGTTAAAGACACACTTACATATCAGATTGGTAATTCCGTGCACACACA
Source organism: Psilopogon haemacephalus (assembly GCA_013396835.1). NCBI lineage: Eukaryota > Metazoa > Chordata > Aves > Piciformes > Megalaimidae > Psilopogon > Psilopogon haemacephalus. Next base: position 181,540 of record VWZI01022215.1, read on the forward strand.
CACACCCCCAACTTGTTCCACATTTGTCTGAAACTTTCCCTTCCAGAGTGAGATTTATTTTGAGACGAGAGGTGCAGTGGCAAAGCTGCAGTTTTCCTCAGATCACTCCCTCTCCTTCACCCAATAGCTAAAAAAACTGGGTTTGCTTGTTTGTTTATTCGTTGGGCTTTTTTTGTTTGCTTTCGTTTGGTTTATTTGGGTTTTTTTGTTGTTCAGTTTGGGTTTTGGTTGTCGGTTTGTGTTTGGTTTGTTTTTGTTGGTTTTTTTTTTTTCTGAGGCACTTATTGCAATGCATACTCTGAATGGAGAAATTATGGAAGGAGATTTTGCTCATGCAATTACATTCATAACCATATTCTCATAGTAGGCTTAATACAATACTGACTGTTTCTTTGAAGAAAGCAAAAATCAAACCAACCCCCACCCAGTAAGAAGAAATTTTGCTGTGTGACAGATGCTATAGCTCAAAATCCAGAAATAATAGGTGTTATCTAAAGAATATTACCTTCAGCAGAGTCTTCTTTTTATTCAAATGTATTCATGAGATTTGATTCCGTAAGACACCTTGAAGTGCTTGCTTTAAGTGACTGTGTAACTGCACAATGGTTTCTATTTAATATATTTGGTTGCTGGACTATTTATAGAATAAGGATACATGTGTGAATAGTTAATTAAAAATTGAATAATTTGGACTATATATTAAAGTATTTTTCCAGATTCTAGTGAAAACCGTCCCTGTCCATGGCAGGGGTGTTGGAACTACATGGTTGTTATGGTCTCTTCCAGCCAAAAAATTGTATGATTCATACATGAAGAGTTAATCGAGAACTTTAAGGAAAACTTGTTTCCAAACTGGCTACTGTGGGTGAGCACATGACTGTTAAATAAAACAGAGTAAACTTTCCAACATGACATCCGTCATAGATGTTACTGGGTACCAAAGAAAATCAAGCAAGATAACAGTTCAGCCATCTGAATAAGCAGTGGGCGAAAACACACAGCTCTAGAATATGCTTTCGAAACAAAGTGGCAGAGATTTTTGGAGATGTTTGTCTTTTCTGTTCCTTGAGATTATTATTCAGCCCACACAACCATCAGAGTATTCTCTGGAAACAGAGAGCAATTTAGACTAGTATCCCAACATGTGCAAGGCATTTTGTTCATCATGCCCTTGGGAGTACTTTCAAGACAAATAGAGAGATAGCTATGGGTGGTCTTCAGAACTTGAAGAGGAATGTGTTAGGGTAGCACAAGCCTAGGAAACATACCTATAAAGGGTTAACACACACACACATTTAGATCTGTGCTATAGGTTCAGCATGTGCATGTGATAGCCACATCCAACCAGGTATGCTGGAGGGCAGTGAGTACAGCATGTTGTAAAAACACAAGCTTCCTTCCATTTCAAACATCTAGCATGCCAAGTTCGACACCAGTCTGCATTTTTATAAGGCAAATTTGAAAGAAAGAATTACAGATATTTTCAGACAAGAAACATACTAGCAAAACTTTCCCATTATTTCATCAGTTCTTACAGACTTTAGGTAGCCCAAGGTAAGATATGAAATGTTCTTTGCCATTACAATGTCAATGAATAAAAAGGAATGGACTGTGTCAAAAGCTGTAAAACAATGTGACCCACGTCTGTCAGCTGTGCTTATTTCCTCTAATACCTCATGTCAAATTGTTGAACAATTCCAAATCTGGATACCTAGTGTTCTAAAAGGTCATTAAACACAAACTTATGACAAATGCAGCATGCAGTAGATTTCTGCGACTCATAAGATAAAGCTCTCTGACCTTCACAAAAATCTATTTTTTTAAAGACTTAAGGTTAAAGAGTTCATGCCAAAGTAATTTCACATATCTGATTTGATTGTTGCAGAAGATGCACTATACAACTCTTCTCCTAAAATCAATATTGCTGACCTTTCAGGCTGTGAACCTTGTCTAATCAAAGAAACAGCCTTCTAAGTTTTTGGGTTTGTTTTTGGGTTTGGTTTTGTTTTTCTAAATGGGTTTTGGGGTTTTTTAAACTGCTTTATATGGATGCTGTCCATAATTTGTGAGGTCACAGATTTATATTTGTAGTCCTAGTATAATTGCATATGAAATGTCAGTGTTATGTTAATTTCACAGTGCAGTACCTTCTGCTCTATTAGCATCCCTCTACAGGACTGAAGAAAACCCAAAACATTTATGGTAGTGCTGATCACAGATTCCAGAGTAAAAATAACTGCCTTAGCCTGGACCATTTAACAAACCACACTTTCCAAGTAAAGAAACACTGTCTGCATTTTTTAAGGTTTTAACACCCATTCTAGGAACCCTATACAAAATAAACATGACTTCAGGTAACCTAAGGACAAAGTAAAATTTGTGGGACAAAGATTCCAAAGTAAATAGTGTGATTTGAAAACATTAAAAGTTTTTGGGTTTTTGTTTTGTTTTTCTAAATTTCTTAAATGCAGTTTAATTGATCTTTTCAGCAGAATACCAAAAAAGTTCAAAACTGACTAGCAAATAACTTTAACATGGGACAGCTGCAGTCCACTGCTAATTAACAGCCTCAGTCACTTGCATGAAACCCCACTGGCTCCTGATTTATGTGCCTGTACTGTAAAGCCTCTGAACCAATTCCTAAAGCCAGAATAAAATATGGTCTGTGCAGCAAACTGAAATCTCCCTGAAGTCACAGAGCAATGCCATGTTTCAGCTAAAGAACTGAACACACGCTGTAGAGCTGCTAACGGAGCTGTGCTTGTGCATCTGCTGCTGTCATTAGATCACCCATTTGTTTGTATACAGATCTCAGACTTCCAAGCTTAGGCTAATTTTAGCTGGACTCAGATGATCCTGCCAGACTCGCTATACCTCACTCTGCTAATTATTGCTCAGCACTCTGCTCCAGCTGACTTACCTTTTTCACTGTTTGTGAAGGACTGCCAGGGAGTAAGCAGTGAGTGTTGCTTGGTGAGAGCTCCTTGTATCTTCCTTGCTGTGTTTTAGTCAGTTTGCTTGGTGTAATTCCGTTAATGACTGCTGAAAGGATGCTGCTGGTCATGAGAGGAGTGAGAGTCTGGCAGAACAGACAGATAGCAACCACTAAGGCCAGGAGGAAAGGACGTGGACGACAAAGCCTGCGGCACCTGGGGACTTGCCCACAAACCATGGCCTCTTTGCCGTCCTCACTTTGCCCTTTGCCACATTGCGGATGCAGCCCACGTAGCTACGTCTTGCCAGGGTGGAAAAGATCAAAATCACACTTCACCCAAAACTAGTGGGAGTTTTACCCATTTCTGAGCACTTTCCTGATGCTTGGCAAGAAATTCTGGGTTCCAGAGGAGCAGAGGCTTGGAAAGTACACTCCCATAGGGTACGGAAACAGCCTGTGAAAAAAACAACAAGTGAGCAGCAACAAACAGTACTGTGCCTTGGGGCATTCTGCAAGAAGCTGTAGTGAGCTCTTCCACACCATGCTTTCTGGAGAACAGACCTGCTGGCAGACAGGTGAGGAGCAGAAATCTTCACCCCTTTGCAGAAGGAAATACTCAGAAAATAGTCCATGAAAGCAAGAAGTTAAAGCTTAACACATCCTGTCCACAGCTGAAAACAGTAAGAGTGTACTAACTCTGTCAACAATCGTTCGCTGTTTTTTTCTTTCTTGCATTCTCAATTCCCACTTTGTTTTTACAATTTCCTTGTTTCCAGTCTTTTTAAATTGCCTCCTTCCTGTCAGCACATACAGCTTTCTCTCTAATGGTGAACATTTATCTGAAAACTGACAAACTATGAAGATTTTTGTGTGTTTTGTCCAGATTGTGAGTTCAAAGTTAGGTTTACTTACTTCGTTCTTATCCTGTTAGAAGTTTTCCGTTCTCCTCTAACGGGCTGCTGATTAAAACCACTTGGAAAAACACTGCCTCATGATCCCCGCTCATCTCACACACTCAGAAGGCAGGCACACGCACATACACACGCCATCTGAAGCCAGTTGGACCACAGATTTCATATAAATAAAGGCTGGACTGCTCAGAGGGTGGAGCTAAACTAGCTTAGCTCTGAGCAGGCACGGGGTTTGGAGACACAGCCAGGGATCTGGATGGGGAATAAGAGGTGTCCTTGCTCACACTGCATGCCTCAAAGCCACCATCACTGCAATTTTTAGAAAACTGCTGTTACAGCAGTCAGTCTAATTGAAACAATATTAATATCTTGCAGGCAGTAGAAATCCGAGCAGCACCTGCAATATTTTAATCTGGATTAACAAAAATGTTGTAGAAGGAAGCAGATTTACTCACACATAAGCACCACTGACAAAGCAGTTGTCAGTAATTTTAGATAGTAGATATATTATCTCACCACAGTGTATAAATAAAACTTCTTACTGATGTCAAAGCAGGAAAGAAAGGAGGGTGGACAAAAATACTCCAATGAAAACATTTAGTATCTAAGCCACAGAAGGTCTTAGTTACTACTTCCCCCTGCTGACACAGGACAGGGATGAGACATATGGGAAGAGTTGAGGAACTCCGTTATCTTTATAGACCTAAACCTCATATAACCAAGTTATTTTAGCTAAAAATATCTTTATACGAGTTATCTACTTTATCCTTCATCCTTAGCTATTTTTATAAAGAAAGTTTTTTTTTCCTACACTTCCTCATATATAAGAAACAAACCTTTTATGACAACTTTGGCCCAATCGACACAATTCAGCAGCAGGACTAGCAGAAGCAATGAAGTGATAAAGCAATAAAGAGTAAAGTATATATTTGTTTGAAGTGCTGGTGTTTATTCAGCTTTCATTTTTTTTTTCTTTCCCATACTAAATCTGTCAATTTATACATGTAGAAAAGTGTTACAGAATGGGTTCAAGACCTTGGTATAAAACTCAGCTGTCACATGCACTGTGGGTTTTTTTCTGTCCAAAGCTGGGTTATCCTGAGCAGAAAAGGAGTGAAATTGCCCATACCCTCCTGTGATAGATACTTGCCATGTACACAGAAGCTCCTGTCTCTGCTCTATAGAGACATATTGCTCTTTCTTTACCAGCACATCACCTCACAAGCTCAGGCCCTGCTTGCCAGTCTGTTTTGCAAAGCCACTGGCAAGCCAACAAATCAGTCCAGTGGGTGCAGGAAAACCATGGGTTCACTGCAGCTGGCTTTGGGCTAGGTCTGTGCTATACAATCGAAGGGGGTGCCCAGGGAGCTGGTGCATTCAAAGGAGGGTAGCAGAGACACCCTGGAGACCACAGTAACCCATCTGCAGAGAGTATAGCATAGTAGACTCGCTTTATTGGTTTAGAAGATTGTCCTGTGGTTTTGCCATGCCCTGATTTCTGGACGCACAACCACTAGCTGCGTGGGTGGCATCTGCATAGTTGCCAACTTCTCCCATATTCTTAGTAAGGAAATTTTATTCAGAACTATTTGTGCCATTAATAGAAGGCTTGATTTTAAAAAGTGTACAAATATTTGGATTAATGATTGCTTCATGGTGTGGAGATCATTTCCCACTGCTAAAGTCTCACACTAGAACAAAATAATCTTTTCTGCCTTTCAGTCTGGAGGACACTTAGGGGAAACTTTACTGCTCTCTACAACTACCTGAAAGGAGGTTGTAGCCAGGTGCCCAGTGACAGAACAATAGGACACAGTCTCAAACTGCAGCAGGGCAGGTTTAGGCTGGATGTTAGGAAGAAGTTCTTCACGGAAAGAGTGATTGCCCATCAGAACAGGCTGCCCGGGGAGGTGGTGGAGTCACCATTCCTGGAGGTGTTCAAGAGGAGGCTGGGTGAGGCACTTAGTGCCATGGTTTAGTTAATTAGAAAGGTTAGGTGATAGGTTGGACTTGATGATCCTAGGGGTCTTTTACAAACTGGTTAATTCTGTGGTTCTGTGATAACTGCTTCTCCCTTCAACAGAGCAAGTAACCATGCTCTTCCTCCAGCTGAAAATAATTTTTGCCTTTCAAGTATACAAGTGGCATCTTCATCCTCACATTTTCCCTAACGTCTCAAAGCCAATTCATTCTTCCTGAGCCCCAAGACTTCAAGACAAGGTAACGACTTTACCATAGGAAGACTAGTCCTTAGAAAACAGATGAAGTGATATCAGAAGAGGACAAAGAGACCACTGTCTCCTGTACAATACTGGGGATCAGCCTCCCGTTAGATTGGCTTTTCCCAGATGTTCCAAGGAGTGAGCTGGCTTTCCTCCTGTGTTTTATGGTTTCTTTTCATGACAATAGCATGTAATGGGCATCTATTGAGCTGCAAACACTTCCTTCAATCACAGAGTACAATAAACACGATTCCTGTAATCTTTTCAATCAGGCTTCCACCACATCTCAGTTCTTGTATGTCTACTGACTTATCTGGTCACATTCTGAAATTAAGCCAAGACTATAACAAATGGGGACTAATTCCCTTAGCATTACCTAGTAACATAGAAAAAAAGATATAAATAGATAGTCAGGCTTCCTAGGTTCCAAGCTCATGAGTCCTCAGTGCATAATATCCAAATAACCACAGGACACAATCACCTGTAAGATCAGAAATATTTAGATAAGTATTTATGCTTGAAGGCATACGTGTGTATTGCAGAAATATTAATAGAAAGCTGCAATTCTCCTCTTTCTAACATACTAAACAAATCAAGAATTAATACCCTATTTGGGATTCCCAAGCATGTTCCTTTCAGTGCTTGCTCCCACTGTATGGATTAAGGGCTCTCTAGTCTGCTTGCCTTAAGGCTGCTTTCATCAATGGTTCCTACAGAAGCTGGATGCTGCCCTGCTCTGCATGAGGCAAGGCCCTGTAGAGATTGCTTCTCCCAAACCCAACCAGCCACATCTGTGAAGAGAGGTGTCCAGTGCTTGCAGCCAAAATATCAGTTCCATATGTATCATGTAGAATAGCTTGTAAGTGTTTGAAAATCCTCTGACACAGAGAAGGTGAGAGGAACGTCACAAGACTTGCTGAAAATTATCTGGGACTAAAATTTGAAAGGATTTAGCCAATATGCCATGCAGGCATGTAATGTACACCACTCATCATCTCTCTTTGGCTTTAAACAACCCAGCTCATATTCATGCCACTTCCACTTTACACAAGTCTTTGCATGTGTTCAGTGGTAAAAGGTAGTGACCACTGAAGAATATTTCTATGGTCTAAGTAATGACCTGGACACATCTTTGTCATAACCCAACTAATAAGAAAATATTAGGCACAGAAAGTCAGCAGGAATTTAAGGCCAGCTGAATAGATCAATTTTATGCACGCTTAACTTCACCCAGAAATAACATAAATCATTCTGCAACTCTGAATAAACTTAAGACATAAGTGCTTGTACAATCAAGACCTGATATCATAAAAAAACATTTTGTATTAATAAATTCACAGTAGCAAGGCTGCCAAGAAGAAAATATGTTTTAAAACCTCTCTACAATTGCCCTTCTCTACAGCAAGTTTCAAATTATAAAATATAACATCCTAGCAACCATTTCAATAATAAATGAGTTCACATGAAAAACAAGCTCAAATGTACAACTTCTACATGAACTGATAGTCAAGCCCTTGCAATCATGTCTGTCACCTTCCCAGTGCAAACCTATGTTTAATTTTCATTGTTTATGGTCAACTCTTTAATTTCCTTTTTATTTCACAGCACACATTTTCTGCCAATGGCCATAATTTCTCACTAACTTCAAATATTGGATAAAAGCTTTATGAACAACAGCCATTAATAGCACTGCAGATATTCAATAAAACATCTAGTTAAACAGCCCAGCCATACCCTTCACAAGTTTTTACTCATACTGAATTCAGTCCAGATCAAACATGTAGCATCTTCAGTCCTGTGCATGGTCCCATTATAAGCAGTGAATGGGGAAGACTAGCACAGAGTAAAGAAAATAGGAGAAATACGTTTCATCACTGATATGCACATTTGAAGATTCAATACTAACAAAGTTTGAAATAATTCCAGTATACTAAAACCCCATACCCTCTTCTCTTTTCCCATTCATACAACACTGTAAGCCTTAATGATATTGTGATTTTGTTCCGCAGAGCACTCCTGGGAACAAAGATTGATGTCTTAATCCTGCTTTTGCTCAGCTCTCCAACTTCGGCTCACAGTGAAGGAAGGCTAGCAGAGAAGACTCTGCAAATCTGTGTAGAGCGATGTTAACAGGAGAAGAGTTTTAGGAAACATTCCCCTTTTGGTTTTACTTCTCATTGCTGTTGAATTTATTATTTATTATTATTTATTGTAAGTGTCAATAAGTGATCTGAACTATACAAGCAGTATCTTTACTTCTCTGCTCATGAGATTTACAGTCCCTATATATCTGTATATACACTCATAATCAATATATAGTTTAATTTAGATTCTTAGTCTGTACATTTTATCAGCGTGTTAATAGTTCTGATTGCTGGATGTTTTTCTCCAAGAAAGGTACTGCTAGGCCTACAGTTCCATGGATACATCAACATATCTGATAATTCCTCTTTCTGGCAATGGAAAGTGGTAAGTCTTGCTTGCTCTCCTACATATCTCTACTCTCTACATATCTCTGCTCCTGCTGATGCTCTTTCCTTTCCTCTATTCCTATCACGTGGTGGTGCTCATTAGAGCCTTTCACCAAAAAAAACCTACGTAGCTGGGTTGGTTTTGGACAGGTCAAGTGGTCCCTACTGCTGGTACAAGTTACAGCAGGACAACACAAGTGAGAGAGGATGTAAACAGAAGGATGTGTAAGACATTTTAGACAGTGGCAAAGCTTGATACTCATCTCACTAGACTATTTAACCTAGCCCAGCTATCCCAAAGTTTTAGGTACGATCTAGACAAAATGAGTTGTTTGTCCAGAGGCATCTCTTTGTATTACAGCCGCATTCTTCACTACCATGGTGACAATGAAACATAGGTATTTATTTGCTTGGACATGTTAATAGCACAGAAAGGTGTTTGATATGAGGGAAAGGGAAAGCAGCTCAGTCTCAAAGTCTTAAGAATCTACTGGTTCCTGCATAAGAGGCAAGCTTCCATGTCAGGAAGAATGAACAGATCAATATATTTTTTGTCTTCCTGAGTTCAGCAGTTCCCTGATGCTCTTTGGCAGCAGAGAAACAAATGGAAGACTCCTACAAACAAAAAAATACTGTCACCTTTATAGTATGTATATAAAATAAGGCTACTATTCTTTCAAGTACCTACAGTTGTCTCTGTGTTGTCCTCTAGATGATTTAGTGTGTGCTGCTGCAGGTGGTGTGTCTATCTCAACTGGCTAATAAGCTTTAAAATTTTGGACCAATGTTTCTAGATGTCATTAATTTCAGACATTTTGATCATTAAATATTAGTTAGTTCCAGTACAGTAAATATCCATGCAAACATACAGCCTAAACCACATCACAGCCCCAACTGACTTTCATGGATAAGGTGATATATGTGGGTGTTCTAAGCACAAGGAAACAAGAACAACCAAAAAGATTTGTACTGATGGGTATTTGTTTAACATACCTACTCTGTTATCCAGAAGAATTTAAACATTCCATGCAGAAATGCAGACTAACTGGTCACTTGCGCCTCTCAAACTACCCGTACATTTAACCAGTCCCATCAAGATCAGCCATTATTATATATCTACTAAAGTAACTAACAGTTCAATCCAGTTCATTCCATTCTGATGGTGCTGCCAGGATATGCCAGCAAAGAAATGTGTCATATGGGGGCACTCCTCATATCTTGCATGTATGTGACAAATAATTTTACAAGCAAATAGAGTATATGGAGATGCAAGACGTTCTATTTTGTTGTTCTTATAGACAAGTAGAAAAAGATAACAGTATGTTACTGAACTTATCTGAATAACTACACAGTTTCTCTCGTGAGACCAGCTGCCACAGCTTGATTGCCACAGAACAAGATAACAGCAATGACTGTATCACAGAAATTGCTTTAGAAATACCCTTAACTACATTGTATCTTTTAAGCATTGACTTTTGACAGCCTGCTCCACATTGTATTTCTAAAAGTAAAGCTGAAAATCAGATTTCAGCATTTTTGCAGCTAAGAAAAGCAAGGTGGCTGGAATAAATAGAGTGGAGACCACACAGACAGTCTCCACTGCAGGTGGCATGAGGTCTGATGAGTTCTTTGTGTTCTGCCCCATGCAGAGTCACTGCTATACTACAGCTCTGCTCTGCTGGACTACACAGCTTGCTCAAAAGATGCCTGACGGCCACTGCAGTAGACTGAGAGGAAGTGGCTTGAAAGCTGAAACTGAGGGACAGACGTCACGCTGAACTGCTGTGATATGGCTGGAAGGAAGCTGAACATTATACCACACCACTGGGTGATCTTAATCATTTTGATTAAATAAGTCACATGTGAAGCTAGCATTCCAGGCAAGGGTCTGTTGGAAAAGCAAAGTTTAAGAAAGATATTTTTTAGGTCTAAGAGACCTAAAAGGTTCTGCTGTCATTTTCTACACTTCACACCTAATTTGAATTACCCAGAGGATCTGAAAAATGAACAAGAATAATTTTTGTTTGTTGTCTCATTATTGGGTTGTTTGTCTCTTTTGTGGATTGTTTTGTTATATTTATTTAATTACAGAGGTACGTTCTATGACTTGAGGGACATGTTCTTAGGATTTGATTTTGCAAAAGTTAAAATATAAACAAAATAAAATATAAAGCAGCTGAATAAGCTCTTATTTAAAAAAAACCATTATTTTCTTATTTTAAAAATCACTATTGTCATATAAGTATGATTTTATGCATATTTAAAACTTGAGGCATATTGAAGAGATGATTTGTTTTGGAAAAATAATGTAAAACCAGGTAATGCCAACAAAGAAAATTCTTAAAATTTATTTAAGGCTGATAGCTAGCTTGCTTGTTTTAAAATAGATTTTAGAAAGAGAATGACAGATAATATTTGGGGTTGATTTAAAATCATGCCATCATTATCCACATACCAAGTCAAGTTACAATTTTATAATGTCCTGACACAATTATGAAGAATATAGTTAGATGACTTCTTTCATGAGCTTAAAATCTAAAGAACACAGAAAATGAAAACATAGAATTCCATTAAAAGCCTCCATAGACATTCCCAGTACATTCCTCTCACCCTCTTAGCAGAAGTCTTTAAGTAAATAGCTGTAGGCAAGTGTTTGGAAAGCACTTTCAAAGCAAAAAGTACTTCAGAGTTGGTAAATCTTCAACATTAATGAAGATACCAAACCACCTTAAAGTTAGGTGGTTTTCTCATTTGTTTGTTTGTTCGGCTGGTTGGTTTTGAGAATCATTGTTAGTTTTTCTGTCTTGGACTAAAACTGCACTGAGTTCAACTTCCCAGTGCATAATTTAGATGGTATTTGTCTTACAAGAGAAACTGGTGTTATAGAAGAGGCAGGCAGAACCATTCTCATCTAAATGACTCTCTCAAAGGTAATCATTGCTTCTGAAACTGGAATTTCTGTGTGCAGAAGTATGCTTTAAGTCAACATGTAAGAAAATTCCTACTTGATATTAAAATGATTAACACATAATTTTAATTTTTGGGTGTAATTTAAAAATAATGCCTTGCTTAACATCTGTGTACTTCTCAGTCTCTTAGCTATTGCAAGTGTATTAGGCTATTGGGAAGATCTTTGCAAAATGTATGGTATATCTTCCTAAATTAAAATAAGAACTTAAGAGGTTGGTCAATACTACTGACTGTATGGACGGCAGAACTGTTTAATTCTCCACCTGTTTTTATTGTCAGTTCATTCAACTATTGACTGATCCATCCATCTATAGAATGGGCTTTCATGAAGAACCTGAGATTAAATTAGTTCCCAAAAAAACCGACAAAGCCATTTTAAAATGAAGTCAAGAATAACATATTCAGATGAATTTATCACAGCAGTAACACTTCAGTTTGTCACATTTTCAAGCAAACTATCGACCACAAGGACAATCAAAGGGCTGGAGTTCCTTGCCTATGAGGACAGGATGAGAGAGCTGGAGGTGTTCAGTTTGGGAAAAAGAAGGCTCTAAGGAGATCTTATTGTGGCCTTTGAGGAATTTCAGAATCTGAAAGGGGACTGTGAGAAAGCTGGTCAGGGACTTTTTAGGGTGTCAGGTAGTGCTAGGACTAAGGAGAATGGATCCAAGCTAGATGAGGCTTGAGTTAGATTAGACATTAGGAAGAAGTTATTCACCATAAAGGTGATGAACCACTGGAATAGGTTGCCCAAAGAGGTGGTGGAAGTGGCAACCTGATCTAGCAGAAACTATCTTTGCCCATGACTGGGAGGGTTGGATACAGATGACACTTGAGGTCCCTTCCAACCCCCAAAATTCTGTAATTCTGTTATTCTAATTAGGAAAACCAAATTAACTGTCTACCCAATAATTACATCTGTGTTCAGTAACAGAAGTATGCCTAAGATTCCAGGTCACCAAACTGGAAAAACACAGACTTGATGGGTGGAGCACTGCTGGATAAGGAATTGGCTGGATGGTCGCATGCAGAGAGTGGGAAGGACACAATGTCCACCTGGAGACCAGTTCTCCAGTGACAAGTGGCGTCCCTCAGGGGTCAGTGCTGGGACCAGTGCTGTTTAACATCTTTGTCAGTGACATGGACGGAGGAATCGAGTGCACCCTCAGCAAGTTTGCAGATGACACCAAGCTGTGTGGCACAGTTGACTTGCTGGAGGGCAGGGATGAAATCCAGAGGGACCTGGACAGGCTGGAGAGGTGGGCCCAGGCCAACCTCATGAAATTCAACAAGGCCAAGTATAAGGTCCTGCACATGGGTCAGAACAATCCCAAGCACAAATGCAGGCTGGGTAGTGAATGGCTGGAGAGCAGCTCTGAGAAAAAGGACCTGGGGGTCTGATGAGAAGCTCAACATGAGCTGGCAGTGTGCACACGCGGCTCAGACAGCAACTGTGTCCTGGGCTGCATTAAGAGCAGCATGGCCAGCAGGACAAGGGAGGTCATTCTCCCCCTTTACTCTGCTCTTGTCAGACCCCACCTGGAGTACTGTGTGCAGTTCTGGAGCCCCCAACACAAGAAGGACACAGAACTTTTGAGGAGGGCCACAAAGAGAATCAAAGGTCTGGAGCACCTCTGCTATGAGGACAGGCTACAAAGATGGGGCTCTGCAGTCTGTATAAGAGAAGGCTTCAAGAAGACCTTACAGTAGCCTTCCAGTATCTGAAAGGGGACTACAGGAAGGCTGAGGAGGGACTATTTACAAAGTCTTGTAATAATAGGAGAAGGGGTAATGGGTTTAAACTAGCAGAGGGGAGATTTAGACGGGATGTTAGGAGGAAGTTCTTTACAGTGAGGGTGGTGAAACACTGGCACAGGTTGGCCAGGGAGGTTGTGGCTGCTCCCTCCCTGGAGGGGTTCAAGGCCAGGCTGAATGAGGCCTTGAGCAACCTGTTCTAGTGGGAGGTGTCCCTGCCTATGGCGGGGGGATTGGAACTGGATGATCTCTGAGGTCCCTTCCAACCTAAACCATTCTATGATTCTATGATTCTTTAAAAATGTTAAACTAGCTGTGGATCCTCACAGTATTCATAATTTTCTACTGCATTGCATGGATTTCTTGTACAGTCAAGGCAAGGATTTCTCTATCCTAGTAATATAGTAGGGGATTTTTTCAGTACCTATAGGAATTTTTTTTTCAGTAGGCAAAGGGAATACAGTTAGCAAACAGCTAAAGTCATGTTTATGATCATAGAATCATAGAATCATAGAATGGTCTAGGTTGGAAGAGACCTCAAAGATCATCCAGTTCCAACCCCCCACCATAGGCAGGGACACCTCCCACTAGATCAGGTCGCTCAAGACCTCATCCAGCCTGGCCTTGAACACATCCAGGGAGGGAGCAGACACAACCTCCCTGGGCAACCTGTTCCAGTGCCTCACCACCCTCACTGTGAAGAATTTCTTCCTAACATCCCGTTCAAATCTCCCCTCCGCCAATTTGAACCCATTCCCCCTCGTCCTGTCATTACAAGACCTTGTGAACAGCCCCTCCCCAGCCCTCCTGTAGGCCCCCCTCAGATACTGGTAGGCTGCTATAAGGTCTCCCCGAAGCCTTCTCTTCTCCAGGCTGAAAAGCCCCAACTCTCTCAGCCTGTCCTCATAGCAGAGGTGCTCCAGCCCTCTGATCATCTTCGTGGCCCTCCTCTGAACTCTCTCCAACAGTTCCATGTCCTTTTTGTGCTGGGGGCTCCAGAATTGCACACAGTATTCTAGGTGGGGTCTGACAAGAGCAGAGTAAAGGGGGAGAATCACCTCCATTGCCCTGCTGGTAATGCCTCTCTTAATGCAGCCCAGGACACAGTTGCTGTCTGAGCCGTGTGTGCACACTGCAGGCTCATGTTGAGCTTCTCATCCACCCAGACCCCCAGGTCCTTTTCCTCAGAGCTGCTCTCCAGCCACTCACCACCCAGCCTGTATTTGTGCTTGGGATTGCAGCGCCCCAGGTGCAGGACCTTACACTTGGCCTTGTTAAATTTCATGAGGTTAGCCTGGGCCCACCTCTCCAGCCTGTCCAGGTCTCTCTGGATGGCATCCCTGCCCTCCAGCAAGTCAACATTAAATCCATTATGAACTAATGGAGTGAACAATTGGCTTTTTCTCTAAAATATGAGATGAGATGCATGCAAATATAAGTCTGCAAGTAATCACACAACTTGTTGACAATCTTTCATGTTGGCAATCATGCTCAAATATTTCCTAAATACAAGATTTATCTAGAGGAGAAATCACTGATGCCTGCCTTTATAGAATATCACACAAATATAAAAGCAAGATACAGATTTGAAAGTGCTAGAGAAGTGTTACTGTAAATTGATATACTGAATTATGGCATTTTTCTTTTAGTTACATCATTATCACAGCATCTTAAGCAGTCCTGCGAAGAAAATAAAACAGCAGGGACTACATTCATACAGTGTGGCCTTATGTTAATTATGCATGTATACCCCTAAGACAGTGTAAAATGTCAGATCCTTATCCTTTACACAATTGTGCTTCCAGGAGATTTTCTGTATAAGTGAAAACTGACCCTCTGCTGCCAAGGTGAAGGCCACCTGCATCCTCCTTCTGCCACCTGTCACATCCATTGAACAAGAAAGTTGAACAGTCCAGACATTCCAGCAGGATGAGGTGGGAGATACAAATACTTGCCAAGAAAAGCCAGCTCACAGTGGAAAGTACCTCTCTGGTGAGGGGGAACAGAAAAGGGAAATAAACCTTGACATTTCTAACTTCTGATGTGCATAGTTGAAGAACATTTTGCAAAGTTCAGTAAAGGAGATAAGAACACAACTTATTCTGTGCTATTCAGAAATAACCTAGTGAAATTTTCAGAGCAGACAGATAGAATTACTTCCTCTTTCATTTCAGACCTAGAAAAAGTAAAACTTGAAGCCAAGGAAAAATGTTACTTCTTCACAATCCAAACAGCACAGTATACAAGGCACAGACTACTTTCAAATAATTCCCCATCCTAAAAGTTCATTCAAATGCTGGAGCATTGAGATGAAACTAAAAGCAGCTGCACTGCATAATGCTAAAGAATCACCTAAATTAGTGTCTTGTATAAAACAGCATTCAATGGTTTATGCCGGAGGACTGTAGGACTGTTATATGTATCCAGGAGCCACTTTCTTGGTTACAAAATCATAATTTCTAGTGATCAATTGTCACTGAGTTTTTCATCCAGATGAGTTTTGCTGCATTTTAAGTCTCCATGGGCTTTGCTTCCACTAATGTCTCTGACTTTTTATACCCCTGCAAAATATGTCTGATTTTACAATTTAGTCATGCCATGTGTGAAAAAAATATTGCTTTTATTGTACTTGCTACCTCACTATTCCTTATTCCATTAAAAGACACACGTTTTCCACAGCACTCCTGAATTTATAGATCCTCTTACATTCTTGTGCAACCACCTCTTTTCCAGCCAGAAGACTCCAAGACAATTCAATTGCTTCTCAGATGAGTTATTACATAGCTTTGACTACTTTGATCCTTTTACTTTGCTACATTTCTGCAGAGGGGTGGATCAGAATTTTATACTACATTAAGACACAAGCATCAATTTATGCAATGTAGAACTGTTTTCTGTTTTATTCTTCATCTCCTACTGAGTGATTCTTAGCAGTTGTCTGACCTGATGCTGAGTAATGAGATGATGTTCCCACAGAATTTCCTAGGTTATTCGAAAATCACATTTCTACACAACAGATACTTCGGAGGCTCCATTTGCAGGCAAATTGAGAATTAAGTATTATTTGCATATTCTTTTATATTTAGATTATTTTAGCAAATGTTGAGTTACATCTTCCATTTTAACAGATTCTCAGTATCATAAGATTGTTCTACTACTTAAACACTTTCCATTTTTCTTATTTCTGAGAACCAAAACTAAGTGCAAACATTATTTACTCCTCTTTAACTGACCTTTACATGTTTGTTGAGTAGCAGAGTACTGATAAACTCCTTTAGCAGCCTCTGCTTGCTGGGAATATTAGTGATTTATGCCTTTACTCTTTATTATTTTGTTTTGCAAATAGCCATGTAACATAAAAGGACTGCCACTCTTGAGCCAGTGCATGACTGTTTATTTTAAAAGAAACTTAAATCTCGTCAGGCCCTCTCTATCTACTCAGTGAAGCTTTTCAAGAACTCAGATGACCATGAGGCAAGGATTCTGACAATATTTAACTGCTTACACATACACTAATCCAGTCAGCATGGGTTCATGAAGAAGAGGTCCTGCCTGACAAACTTGGTCTCATTCTATAACAAACACGGTGACATGCTTAGCAGATGAGGAAAAGGCTTTGGATGTTGTTTCTCTGGGCATTTGGTAAGGCATTTGACACTGCCTCTCACAGCATCTCTGGAAAAAACTTTCTGCTCATTACTTGGTTGGATGGAGATTGCTGGGTTAAGAATTGGCTAGGTAGCTGGGCCCACAGAGTGGTAGTGAATGGTGTCAAATCCAGTTGGTGGTGAGTCACAAGTGATATTCCCCAGGGCACTATTTTTGTGAGTCTTGTTAAATATCTTTATTAATGATCTGGATGAGGGGATCAAGGGCACACTCAGTAAGTTTGCAGATGACACTAAATTGATCTGCTTGAGGGTAGGAAAGCTCTGCAAAGAGATCTAGACAGGCTAGATCAATGGGCTGAGGTCAGTTGTATGAGATTTAGCAAGGTCAGGTGCTGCATCCTGCTCTTCGGTCACGACAATCCCATGAAACACTACAGGCTTGAGGGACAGTGGCTGGAAAGATGTACAGTAGAAAATGATCTGGGGGTACTGGTTGACAGCTGCCTGAACATGAATCAGCAGTGTGCTGTGGCCAAGAAGGCCAAGTTTCAGGAATAGTGTGGCCAGCAAGAGCAGAGAAGCAATTGCATGGCTGTACTCATCTCTGGTGAGGCTGTGCCTTGGATACTGTTGTCATTTTTGTGCCTCTCCCTACAAGGGCACTGAGCTGCTGTATCAAGTCTATAGAAGGGCAATGAAGCTGGTGAAGGCTTCAGATAACAAGTCCTGTAAGGGCCAGCTGAAGGAACTGGAACTATTTAGTCAGGAGGAGGCCTTTATTGCTCTCTACAAATACCTGGAAGGAGGTTGTAGCGAGGTGGGTGTTGGTCTCTTCTCCTTAGTATCTAGTAATAGAATGAGAGGAAATGACCTCAGGTTGCACCAAGGAGTTTTAGACTAGGTATTAGGAAAAAATTGTTTAATGAAAGAGTAGTCTGGCATTGGAATAAGCTTCCCAGGGAGGTGGTGGAGTCACCATCCCTGGAAGTGTTCAAATAATGAGTATATGTAGCACTCTGGGACACAATCTAGTGGACAGAAGTAGCATTAATTTGACAGTTGGACTTGAATATCATAGGTCTTTTCCAACCTGAAACAATTCAGTGATTCTAATCTTTGATAGAAACTGGTAATTGTTTCCACTTTAAAAAGCTTGAAAAATTAAAGCTTTTTTTTTTAAATGGCATTTTAAAAATTGTTTAGAAATTTTTAAATGTAGAATTGTTCAGATAAGCCATTTGCAAATTTGCCTAGAACACCAGTTTGTTGCAGACCCATTTCTGCAGAAGTCTGACTTGGAAAGCACCCTGGTATTCAAATTTGCCTAACCTTGCATGGTGCTTTTTGCACCATTATCATGTGCTGACTCAAACATCTCTCACAGACTTCCCGTTCAGAACAAAAGTATTGAATCACAGAATGCATTGAGTTGGAATGGATGGTTAAAGGTCATCTAGTCCAACCCCTGCTGCAGTAAACAAGCACATATCCAAGCAGAGCAGGTTGCTCAGAGCACCATTCCTTGAATGCCTCCAAGGACAAGGCCTCCACTGCCTCCTGTTCCAGTCTTCCCTCATCCTATAGTAAAGAACCTCTTCCTAATGTCAAATTGAAATCTTTGAATATTCAGTTTCCTAGAGACTTAAGCATTTGGTTCAAGGGGTGTCTAGAGTACCTGTTATTTAACTTCAATTCAGAGCACACCACCAGTTTCCAACAGAACAAACAGTTTGTTATCTGTTGTCTCAATAGCCTCACTTCAAACCAGAAAGTCTAGCCCTCAAGATTTTTTTCACACTGAGATTTACAATGAAATACAGTGGTGGACACAGTTCCTAGTTTTAATGGAATCTTTGCCGTTTCCTTTGCGGTTTGGGATAGACTTTGGTGAAAGAATATTTTCACCAACTTCTACTCATTATCTATAATTGCATTTCCCTTCTTACATAACTATTTTTACCTAGTTTATGGATTCAAAATGTTTCCTTTTAAAAAATTATAAATAAACATTGTGGCACAAACCTGTTTTCATTTGGTAGAGATTTTACAGCAGAAGGAACTATTCCTCTTTCCCGAACTGTGATCTGTACATGAAAACCACTGTCCAGAAAAGAATGCAGCAGCTGCAAGACATCTACTGTGGTTTTCTTCTTCCCTTCCTATTTCTGTGTCCATGTGGCAATCGTGCCTGTGGCTATCTCTTGACACAGTAGGGATTTAATAAGCACGTGCCACTTACCTAAGACAGAGACAGCAAGGCAAATAGTAATATAGGAAAATGCTGAAAATGTGTTAGTTACCCATTCACCGCACAAATGTCCTTCTGTCTAAGGATCCTTCACATGGATCATCCAAACTTAACTATACTCTTCTGAAATTGTGTCAGGGAAGAGCTTTTTTCTGACAAATGCACAGAAAACAGTAGAGGAGTTGAGGTTGTTTTATTTTAACACCTAATACAATTCAGATTTAAAGGATTACTTGCACAAAAAAATAAACACATTTGGTATAAAAATTTATCATCACTTTAACACCTTTTTTCCCTCTTATGGCCTGCACCTTCTCTGGAGCAGAAACATATAAAGACTAATGGCACAGATTTCTTTTGTTCTACAGCATTTTTGTTTTTACATACTCAAGTACCCTAGAGGACAACAGCCCGCTGTATACAAGAACCATTTTCTTCAGCCTGCTGAATTAAGTTTCATAAAGAACCAAAGCTATAAAGGCATTTTAAAAACCATGGTCTTTTTTTTTTCTCAGAAGCACTGACTTTTTGCACCATTTATATACATAGTGTTACATAACAGCTCTTGAGTACAGTACATGCAGCAGAATATATCTGTTGAATATAAAACATACATTTAAAATCTTGACATACTGGAATTTTTTGAAGATTGAGTAATTGTAGAATGCCCACTGCCTAGAGAAAATGGTTTGATAGTACAAATGTCTGCATATGCTGGCCACTGGAACAATCCAAGGCTCAATGTAATAGTATCTGTAGCACATCCATGTGCATAAATAATTTACTTACAATATTAAAACACAACTAGCAAAATCATTAGGCCAAGATCTTATGACTGCTATGTTAACCGTCAAGTGGTTGCAAGGAAGTGTGATGGAGATTGTTCCCATTACCAAGTCCTCTATAAAACATTTAGTACATAATTTGTTTTCCAGAAAAAGAAATTTATTTGTGTCTGCTGCCTCTTCTCTTCATTGCAGCTGTACACTGTGGACAGTACCATTTCCCTTTTGGTGCTTCTGTGAGTCCAACACATCCATAGTGGAACCACTCAATAGGGCACTATAAAAACAAAGGTGAAGAAAAGGGTTTACAATTTCACAGAATGATAGTAGTTGAAAGGGACCACTGAGGATAATGTAGTCCAATCCCTATGCCACACCAAGTTCACCTAGAGCAGGCTGCACCCGAGAGGTGACAGGCAGGTTTTGTATGACTCCAGAGATGGAGACTCCACTACCACCCTGAGCAGCCAGCTCCTGTGCTCTACCACCCACAAAATAAAGAACTTGTTCAAGCTGGCACCAGTTAACTCTTGTTCTGCCACTGAAAAAAGTTTTAAGTTGGGTTGTTTTATTTATGAACACCCATTGCAAATACAATTCTATGAAAATGAAGCATGAGTAAAAAGCATAGCTTCTGCTTTTCACAGAAAGTGAAAACCAGAAAAAAGGAGGATCTCAGTCCCTATCATGCACCCTATACAAAGGAAAGTAGCAAAAATTCTAGGAGTCACAAGTGTCAAACCTTCCTAGTAAAGGCTGAAGACTTCAAAAAGAACCTGAACTGTGAGGACAAATTAGAAGGGTCCTGAAGAAAGGCTCAGCTCATATAATACATATTATTTGAAAAAGCCTCTATCTAGGAAGATTAAATGAAAAGTATCTTCTACAAGCAATGGTTACATGCACAAGCCTATAATGAACCTTTTGAACTTTGTTACTTACATCTTGGTTATCACAGCCTACCATTTCACCATAGGACACCTAGTAAATAAGAAAAAAAATATTAATAACTATATTACTAATTAAAAACCACCAACCTTTTAAAAGAGCTAAATTTCAAGTTTCTTCCTTTGAGGAGTTTTTCTATTAACAGCATCAACAATATTTTAATGTCTCTTTTGTTACATGATCCAAAGAAGAAATTAAGAGTAAATTGATTTCATAATTGGAAAAAAAAATAGAAAATTGTATTTCTGCAAAATTCACAGGATGGATAAAAACTGATTCAAAACCTAAATAAATCATGTTTTGGCCTAAATAATGTTTTCTGACATTTCCCTTGTCTACATGACAATTTCAAGCACTTCATCTGAAACAATAAAATAATTTCAAAAGAATTACAGAATTGTATAAAAACATGGAAAAAAGCCAACACTCTTAAAAGTGTTTAAAATAATAACAGATATTTTTAAAAGCAAGTTCCTTATGCTGTCATTCAGTCCCTCAAGTTCTGGGTGGTTTTTACAAAACTTAGGTTTTGTTTTGTTTGGTGGGGTTCTCCAGGGTTTTTTTGGCTTTGGGATTTTTCTGGTGAGTTGTGGAGGTTTTTTGTTTGTTTTGGGGTTTTCTTGGTATTGTTTGGGTTTTTTGGGCATTTGTTTCTTGTTTGTTTGTTTGTTTTTTTGCAGTTTGCTTTGTTTGGTTTAGGGTTTTTTTGGGGGGGTGTTTTTTTAGTGGAATTGTTTGGCTCATTTTCTTCGTTTTGGTCTTTATAAAGGAAAGCAAGAGAAATAGAGGTAAGCTATGTCACTGGCAAAACTTGGTTGTTTTTAGATTCAACAATGGAGTTTGTTATTCTTATCACTACTATGAAAATCAAACCAGATCTGAATTTCAAAAGACTGCAGAAACAGTGTTTTTAAACTAGCAATCAGAGAAAGAAGTTCAACTAGAGCAAAATAGCACCTCTAGCTTTATTTTAGGTTGCAAGACATGCTTACCTGATTACAAATGCAGTATCGTGGCTCATTTGGATCATAGGTCCAGTCAACCTGGCTATTAGAATCAGACTCTGGTATTACTGCTGTTTGCTGAGACAGTTCTTGTGCCAGTGCAGATGAAGAAGAACATGATGACAGAGATGAAGAAGAGGAAGATGATGAAGACTGCTGACTTGAAGATTTGTTGTTGCTTCTGCGCAGGGTGGAAACAAAACAAAAAAAAAAGCATATCATGATTTAAATTAATTTTATGCCAAGTGAAACAATCACAAAACTGCTTTGTTGACTCTGAAGTACTGTGGTATATAAATTCCAAAGCACCATTCACTAACAGATTTCACTCAACAGTTACAAGAACTAAATAAATGCTCTTTGGAAAAGGAGACAAGCCTTACCAGCTTACACATGCAAGGCGTGCTATTCCAACTAATGGAATTTAATAGCTTTAAACAGGCAAGTATCTTTCAAGCATGTTTTTCCTCACAGAAAAAAAAAAAAGTGAACTCTCCAGAAAAACATTACCAACAAAACATGAACTGATATGTAAGTAATGTCATATACAATAGATAACTGTGTTTTGAGATGACTGATTCTATGATAATCTCTACTCAAGCATCACCCGCTCTACAGGAACAGTGCCAGAATACAAATTCTACACTTTTGCTTAAATGTCAGGTCTGACACCCAAGACATCCATAGATGAAGAATGCTTCTAAGACAAATTCACTGACTGAGCTGTCAAGACACACAAATTTGCATGAAGACAAAACCCAGCATCAGTTTAAAAGAATGGGCATTTTGAGGCACTCTTTCAAGTACAACTTGCGATTATCGTCAGAATGTGTTGCAACATTGTGTGTAACTTCTAATAAATTTAATTAGAAATAAAATTATTTCTGTTTCCTGTCCTAGATGGTCAGCCATCAGAAAGCTCTGATTATTTGTCAAGTGGCATGAAGCAAATCTCCAGATTATTTCAAAACCATCTACCAACCACTAACTCCCAACATCTGCCATGAGACCAAATCGTCTCTCCAGAACACAGAAATACAAGGGAAGAAGGTAGAGTCATAGACAAAGAAGCAAATCTAGACATTTACATAAATTTTGAAGTGCAATTGCTTGAATAAAAATTGAGAGGACAAAAGTTCTTGAAGGCAAAAAAAGGCCAGCAGGCAATAGCTACCTTTTGCTTATCTCTAGGTATTAAACATAAATTATTTCCATATGGCTCATGACCTTTAAAAGAAAGCTTAGGTGTCTTAAAAGCTATAATTGCAGTCAACAAGTATGAAAACCTACTTGCTTTTTCTGCCACTTCGTGAGTCTGTGGTTGACGAACTTAAGGTCTGCGTTAATGTTGATGCTAGCGCTGATGATGAATATCCAGTTGAATCTCTGGATAATGAAAATTCTCTTCCAAGCTGAAAATCGTTGTTCTTAAATGCTTCATAGCTGGCTTTTAGACTAGATGTTCGCCTTCCTTCCTTCATCTAAAAGGAATACTGTTACTATATCACATTACACAGGAGAGCTCTCACAGAATACATATACCAGGCTGCTAATTGATAATTATTTGCACAGGTTCATTAGTTACCCTGCTAACAAACAATGGTAAAGAGGTAAAAAGATCTAAGAATAGCTCAAAAATGATAATATGAGAACTGAATCAAATCAGCTGGAAGTGATCATGGGAACTCAGATTGAAAAATAATAAAATCACCAGTCTTTCTTCTTAATCAATAGTGCATGGCACAATGACAACAATGCTCTGACATTACCTGTGCTGTGGCTTGCACTGCTTGAGCTGCTGCCATGGTAATTGCACCGGCCCCAGATCCTGAAGATAATGAGCCCAGGTTATATGATGCCAATGGTTGAGAAGAGTTTGTATTGTATGCATTGTTTGAAGAGGATGATGAATTACTGTTTCGACACCCTTGATGAACAGAACACATTTATGAAATTCAAAACTAAATTCCTTTACATTTTAGTAAGAGTTATATATGAAAACCAGTGAAAGAGTAGGAACGCCATTAATGCATCAGAGCAGTCTGATCATTTGGGAAAAAGTTTAAAGTCATTTGACACAGACAGTATTCACCTGAAAAAAAAAACAAAAACATTTGTTCCCCCATCTGTCCCCATGTTCAAGGAGTTCTTTAAGAAAGACAACTCCACTACTATATTCACCTATCAACTGCTATGTTTACATAAACCCAACTTCTGCTGAAATGATGCTGACCGCTCTAGACATGAAGAATACTGTAAGAATGTGACTGCTTCTGAAGTAAAAATTTGTAACAATCTTAATTCTAAAACTGCAAAAATCATATTTTTAATGCAGCACAGATTTCTGTAGTCATCTACACACTGACACCTGCTCAAACATAGTTCACTTCTTTGTAATCTCATATGAACTTCCTCCAAAATAGAAGTAAAATGGGTATGAGGGGGCCTACTTAAACCTGATGAGCAGCTCTGAACACCCAAATGTAGTTTACTTATTACAGACTCTCACCGTGTTTAATTTTCAGAAAAGAAACTATGAAGCACCCTACTTTTGAAAACAGGCAGAAAATTGTAGAAATAATTTTTATAAACTACTCAAAAGGATTTCTCAGCTGTTTTGAAACAGACAACACATGAAAGGATTTTGTTTTATTCTAGCTGAATGTCATGTCAGATCAATCCTTAACATTACCTAAAAGAACAAAAATAATTTTTGCAAATCATTGCATAAATTTCCCCAAATAGTAATGTATTGATCTCTTATATTTCCACTGACTGAATGAAATGGTATTTGTTATCTTCTCCTAAGCAGTGTAAATAAAAACAAACAGCCAACATGCAGCTGTTACATGACAACAAAACTTATGTACTTCATGGACAACACAGATGAGTAAGAATGCCTGCAATTTCTCGTGTTTCAAATGACTGCAAATCCCAGAGGAATTCTGGGGAATCTCTGGCTTCCACGGGCCTTCCAGGTGAAAAGTAATGATATGCAAAACAAATACCTGGTGTATTTTCTTTAGATGCATCCGAAGTCAGGGTAGATAGAAGAGCTTCAGATTTAAACTTCTTCTCAGGAACGTGATCTGTTGTACTATGGTGAGAAGATGGATTGTGCTTCCTTTCTGAATGAAATAGATTACTAAAATGTAAAAACTTTTCAGCTTGAAAGTCCAACTATAAACATAATAAAATAGCACTTTCAACTAATTCTTAATAGCAAAGCCTTATTATTTAATTCTTGTGCTTATTGTTAACAGGCATTATCATCATTTCACTATGCTTTTTTTACCTTCCCAGTGTTTGGAGAAGAAGAAATCACTTCTGAACATTTTTTCCTTCGAATACTACCAAAGAAAAAAAAAACGAGGAAACTCGAGAAGTGGACATGTTATTAAGTATTTGATACTTACTTTCTACTGGAGTGTGAGAATGGGCGTGATGGTTATTCACAGGCTGTGATGGTGTATCCAGCTCTAGAGACCCTACAAGGCAAGTAAAAAGGATAGGAAAATTTCACAGTCATCATTGGCTTGCTTTTGCCTTTCAGATACTAAATGAATCTTTGTAATATTAACCAAATGACGATGCAGTTATATTTATTTTAATGTGAAGAACATATACTAGAGTTGAAACCCTTCCTGTATGAGCTAGTGAGAACAGTTTTTAAATAAAAATTGGTGTCTACTGCTGTTGAAATTGAGAAGTTAAAAATCAATGCTAGTAAGGAGAACAGAACAACTCTGCCCTTAGCATATCACAAACAAGTTGCATATAACTCAGAGAGAGTTGGAGAATGCTCCACCGAAAGTACTGACTGTCTACACCAGTATGAATAGAGGATTGTAACAGGTGAAACTGTATTAATATGGCATCTTATCCCACTGAGTGCATTCTGTCACACTGAGTCAAGACACAAGCACTAGCAATGTGTTTCAAGATGATCCAACATTCAACAGGAAAGGCCTTATATCATTACCTGTGTTTTCTTAACATTCAAAATGCAGTTTATCAATCTTAGGCAAAAAGATTTTGAACTAGCAGCAATACCCACCAACTAACATTTATACAGAAAAAAATTCAATAAAATAATTCATGTTAATTTTTCAAAATCCATAGCTTTAACATTTCCTCGTCTTTTTCTTTTGCAGTGCTTTCAAAAAGTATATGAGTGCATCACAAAAGTTTAAACATTTTTTTTCTAGAACAGATTTCAAGCTTGAAGAGGTATTTTAGCTGGGCTAACACTAATCAGGTTATGAACTAGTCCAAAGACCGCCCTCTGGTGGAACCTCAACAAGACATATTTACTCTGAAAGCCAAAAATGTTAGCAGGCCTTTATACTTCTCACTTTATTAAAAACCAAATAAATAACCCACCCCAAAAAAATCTTAAAGGTGTCACATTCAATCAGGTGCATTTCTACTTCGAGCTCTTGAAATTCTACCTGCCTATCTCACCATAGCATAGCTCAACTGAAGGCTGAATCACATCTTAAAACTGCAGTTGAGATTCCAACCAGTCCTCCTCTGTAGTTGCTGGTTAAAAAAAATATATACCTAGCAGTTTTCTTTTTGTGCCTGTTTTTAATAGCAATTACAAATAAATATCCAAATCCTCCAAGCTTTTGTGGCAAAGTCACACAAAGTTCAAAGGAAGAATATTTGTTCCCAATGTCCTCAAGTGACTTAGGTTACTTTTCACTGTCCTTGGGTGTCAGAACAGTCATTACCTCGTAACTCTATCATCACAATAGTTAACTTCAAAATTTATCATAAGCACAATTTAACTTGCTGTCTGAATGCTGATATGTACTGAAAGGCCAGATTCTTCTACACCAAGCTCACATTCTAAATTAAATCATTTCTATATTTACTAAGCACGCAGATTTCTCACCAAAGGCACTCTTCCCTCACTACCCCACTGCAAAACAATTCACTCTCTCTCCCCTTTAAAAACCAGAAAGCCAGCAAATACCTAACTCTGCAGGACATTCCATACCTGTAACTAAAATAATGACTCTCCTTAATTTGGTGGCAATCATTGCAACTGAAAAATGACACTTTCCAGTGGGTAGGTGGCAAACTCACGCTGAAGTACTTGTTTGAGTATCTACAGTCATTAAAAACAAGTTTAAAGAATTCTGTACTTTTCTGTAGTGATTTACAAGTGCAACAGTTGTGCAGAAGAAAGAGTTATTCTAATTACTCAGTTGTATTTTTACTTCATTGGTTAAAATTGAGGTTAAACCTAAAATTTAAGAATTACAGAATCATTAAGGTTGGAAAAGATGTCTAAGATCGTCAAATTTAACCTTCCGCTCTCATTTTGTTTTAATGTATTTTGTAAAAATGCTTTTTATTCTCTCTTACAGTAGTGGCCAGATTGAGTTTTATCGGGGATTTTCTTTTTCCATGATCTAACTAAATCCTTGTACTCTTGAGTAGCCTACCTCTTATTCCAAAGGTGCTAAACTGCTTTCTTTTTCCTAAGTCCCAGCAAACACTCCCTGTTCAGCCAGGCCAGTCATTTTCCCCACCAGTTCATCCTAGGACACATGGGGACAATCTGCTCCTGTGCCTCTAAGAGATGCCTTCTGAAAATGTCCAGCCTTCCTGGACCCCTTTGCCCTTCAGGACTGTCTCCCAAGGAACTCTCTCAACCAGTGACCTGAACAGGTCAAAGTCCACCCTCCAGAAGTCCATGGGAGGGTTTTTGCTGACCTCTCTCCTTATTTTATCAAGAACTGAGAACCTTATTGTTTCATGGCTGCTAAGCCAAAGACAGCCTCTGAACACCACATCACCTACCAGTCCTTCTCTGTTAGTAAACAGCAGGTCTATCAGGCACCGTTCCTGGCAAGCCCATTTACCAGCTGAATCAGGAAACTTTTCCACACACTCCAGGAAACTCCTGGACTGTTTCCTCTCTGCTGTACTGTTCAAAATTAACTGATGAAAACCATGTGGCTTAAAACACAATTTTGAAACAATTGGAAATACTCCAGGCCACTTAGAAGTGTATGGTATCGATTTTGCTAATGGAGTATCTGTCATGTTCTTAAAGGAAATCATGCATACTTACGTCTTTCTAGTATCTCTGTGATTCCAGCATTATCTGCTTCAAGTTCCATTTTAAATTTAGCAAGTTCCTGGTCCAGTTTTCTCAAATGACGGTCTACCTATAGTTTTGGAGACAAAACAACAATAAATAGCATCCATTCTGAAAACTGAATATATACATCCTTAATCTCAGGCTTGCTATGTATTTCCCTTCCAGCAATTCTCTGTCAGGCATCACTGAGCATGTATAAAACACACACAGAAGCATAACTTCTCAGTTACCTACGTCCCCCTAACTCAGCAGAGATACCAGAGAAATACCAAACTAGGCCTGCTGTGTCTAAGCAGTGCAGTCACAGGCTACCGTAAGACTACATGATGGCCTGCCTACAGTAAGAGTGGGGTCTTCTAGCTGACAATGTTTCAAGGCTTCATTTGAGATAAAAAAGATGAGGAGAGGACCTGGGGGTGTTGTGGGTATAAGCGTACAAAAGGCAAGAGAAGAAACAGTACTTGACATGCACTTTAGAAGAGGTTCGGCTGCACTGAGGAAATGCAAAGTTTAATGAATTGCAAATTGTACACTGCTATACACATCAGTAAACTTGAGTAAAAGGGTCTCTAGACAGAAAGCAGAAAGATTCCTCTGCGTTTGTGTGAACTATGACAAGCTCTTGGGTACTAAAAACTGGAAAAAAAAAAATCTGAACATAATATTATGGCAAGAAATGCTATGGTCCAAATGTTTTCTTCACCTGCAGTCTTACAGCAGAATGCATCCATCTTTTGTACCCATCAGCTAACTTCTGGTTAGCTGAAGTGAAGCTGAAAGTGGGCAAGAAGTACTTGTTACATGTCTCTGGTATTTTAGTGCAGTCTGACTTGCAGATTCTGTTCTCTGAAAATGCATAGTAAGTATACTTTAAAACCTCAAAATCTGCATGTAGTAAGAAGCAACTTGCTCATGGTCTCTTTTCAGAAAAATAAATAAAACAAGATCAGCATGCATGAAAAACTGTATCATGATCCCTAAAATTATTTCTGCACAGTTTGTATTTAAAAGACACACATATTACCCAAAGTAATAACATTCTTAGAAGTCAATAAAATATCAAATGATTCTTTCTCCAAGTAAAATATGTACTTCTACCTAGGATAACTGCACAGATAGCACAGCTGTAGTAGTTACGAAAACGCATGCAACTCAAGGCATAGGTTTTGGGAATTCACTACAAGCCTTCTGTCCACTTACCAAATCATATATTTGATTAGCCAGTTGCACTTTTTCATCTGCATCTTCTAAAGCCTTATAATAATCCTGTCATAAAGAGACATTTTTATCAGTTACATAACTGAATTAATTTCAGTCCTTTTAAGCTATTGTTATCCATCACAAAATCTAAGTTAAAAGGACAAACTCATTTCAGTTTTCACAAAGACTGTGAAACTTTATCATACACAATTTACTAAATTTTAGATGAGTGATACAATATGTATCAATTTATTGTTTATGCCTTAGTAAAAGCTTTGGCAAAGATGTGGACATTTCCTCCTACAGTGACACTTAGATTTCTGAAAAAAAAAAATGCTACCAGCAGAAATTTACTATATATTACACAGTGAGGTCATAGACACAAAAAGGAGACAATGCCTTTTAGTTTGTACACAACTTTAGAATCACTGTAGATACTACTGGCCTTCAAAATAATGCAGCACTGGGGGGGAGGAGGGGTGTCTTTCCAGCACTGAAGAAATAATGATGTATTTTATAGTTTAAATTATTTTAAGATACATTTATATAACCCATATGTGTATTATAATTTCACTAAAGTGATCCAATTGTAAAGTCTCCTTTAACTAATGAAAAACACATTTAAAACTTTAATACTAATAAAAAAATTTAAAATAATAATAAAGCATGTTTACATATTTTTTTTTCTAAACAGGTTTCAAGGCCACTATTTTCAATTTCCACTGAAGAATGCCTTTCTTAGGAAAAAACTACTTGAAATGTTGGTTTAACTAAAGTTAAAAACATTTTTTTCATTTTTCTCTAGTGAAGTTAGAGCTTTAGCTTTTTCTCTTTTAAAATGCAGAAATCTATTTGTATTAAGAAATAAAACCCCTTGGCCAAATAAGGGGATGAAGTAGCAAATGTAGGAGAGAGACTACAAAGGAGTTTCTTCTGACAAAATGATGGACTGTGTTGATAACAATACCACCACTGATGCCTGAGTACTGAAGGATATAAACCAGTACATATTTATCTTCTATTCTTCTCCACCTAAAGCTACATATACCGTATGTATGACACAGACAAGGACAGAGAATCACAGGAAACACTGAAGGTAAGCTTGAAAAACATTCTCTAAAAGAAAAACATTTACAAACCTTCACATCATGCAAAGAGAAACAAAGTCTGAGCTGAAAATTTAGTATCTGGTTTTCTCACCATTTCTTGATCACAATGTTTAAAATACTAGCAAACGCTGGATAAAAGTTGAGAGAAATGCTTGATCAAAGAAATCTTTCGGTCATTTTTCTCCTTATGGGTAGCTTTCTCCACCTCTGTGAAAGCCCAAGGGAAGTCACAGTTCTGAACACTTAAGTCTCCATCAATCATAAACTATTTTTTCCAAAGGTTATCTTCATTTGCAAGAGAAAAATGTGACCCATTCCTGTGACATCCTTACTTTTTTGATTGATGTCATCTGTTCTTCCCTCCATTCAGGTTTGTTTTTCTTTGCATTCATAAAAAATTCATTTACCCTCTGCTCAAGCTGATCCATTGCATCTGTAGCAAAGGAAAAGATTAAGATAAATGTTATCTTCTCATGTATGAGAAGATCTATTATGAAATAAGGTTTTTTGTTTTCTTTTTTTCTTAAACAATGTTGACAGGACTGAGGTGCAAACTATTAGAGTGGAAAGAAAATGGAAAAACCACATCAACCAAGTGACAGTAGATAGAGGAGGGAAATACTTACCTTCATTTCCAAGGAGAATTGCATTCTGGTTGCATCAAGGTTCTTGTGCTCTCCAGCATGGGACAGGCAGGACTCCAAGTTCTAAAGGTTTTTTATCCCTAAGAGCAGTGGTAGTGACTTAAAACATGGACCCAAACGCCTCACTCGGGGCTCTAGACTGCTGACTTTGGAACATTCTAGCCAGTTACAAACTGAGCAGGAAACAATGTTCTAAGAGAAACAGTCAAATACAAAACCAAATAATTGGAAAAATTAGTGCCTCAAAAAGGTAGAGCAACTGAAGAGTAAAGTCATGGCCTTTAAGTCAAGGCCATCTCCATTGTATGCTGGGAAGAAACAGAACTCTGTGATTCTGTGAAAAACGAAGGCAAACTGAAAACACTGGAAGCTCTATTCCCCATCCCTATGAGCTATGACTAAGGGTTAAATACACTGGTGCAATACTATTCGGACAGGATTCTCATTTACATAAAGTTGAAAAATATCTTAAAGGAAAAAAATAAAGCCACCAATTATCTGACATTAAGTATCATTAGAAAGGAAAATGTCAACATGATATTTGTTTTGTTATTTATTGAGACAGGGACTGCCTCCTGCTTCATTTTCGTTCAAAAAAAAAAAAATTTTTGAGTTTACTACTTCAACAGCTGGATAACTGTGCATGCAACAGCTTGCATATTTACAGAAGAATTCAGCTGCCTCACTCAGACTGGATCTGACAGCCTTGCTAGTCTCAGCACAGGTGACAGTACTGAAAATTTGCACCTTTGGCAATTATGTCCAGATAGCAGTTTCAAATTAAAGGTGACAATGCACCAACTACCTAGAGACTTCAGACTCTGGGTTGTAAACACTTCAGACACATTCCAGAAACCACCACTAAAAATGGATCACATGATAGCAGCCACCTCTTACCACAAAAAAAGTTAATTAACTAGTTAAAAAAAAATCTCATAATTCCCTAAGTATAACTAACTCTTCAAATCCAACGGAGCCCAAATGTATTCTCACTCCATGAAAATTCATGACTGCAACTATTTAACCAAAAATCATTCATACCACGTGATCAAAAGCATTCATTTTCCCTATGCTGGGAATATCCAGCACCAAAACAAACAGAAACCTAATAAATAACTGGCCAGACTGCAATTAATCCCAAGACAGAGAAGTTGTGAACACTGGCTCATATCAACTTTCTAATATTTAGATCCAAAGTAGTCAAATAGTTCTGGTGTAAAACAGGGTAAAGCTGGGAAAATCTGTATGATGAGCATTTTCCACTTGCGCTGTGTTATTCTGGAAGGCTAAAAAGCCTGAGCAGCAAGCAAGCAGCAGACACTTTCTATATATAGGCTTATAAAAGCTTTGTTCTTTGACCAAATGACCATAATTTAGTTCATAAATCCAACAGACAAAACACTCCAACTCTTGTTCCCAGAGTGCAAACAGCTAGGTGATAATTATTCTAATGGCACTATAAACATGAAAAGGAAAATAAATAATCTTCCATTATACTTTTTATTGAGGACGTGAATCAGTCTGTGTGAAACCATTTAACAGGAGACTACCACAGAAACTTGGTCTCTCCTGATTGCGCAGACACAGCAAAGAGGAATGCAAGTCAAACCTATTAAATTATACGAAACGCTTACTCTGGCACACTTTAGTTCCTTCATCTTTTCTCCCTCTCCACCTATTTAATCCAACAGCGATACTACATTCTGAGATACCAACTTCTTAGATAAGATAGCCCAAGAGAATTGCTGGAAATTCTATTAGAAGAGAGGCTTTTTTAGAGCTTGACATTTTACCATGGAGACCTGATAATTCATGATTTAAACTTCAGACAAGTACATTGTATGCTCAGTGCAGAGCTCCATTACAGATGGCATCAAGTAATAACTCATATGGTCTTCACTTTTCCCACAGCAGCCTTATCAGGACTTACAGTAGGTACAACTTGTTTATTACTTCTTTCAACAGCAAACACAAGCATCTGCCCCCATCAGAAGTCCATGTGGTTCAAACAGAACTGAAAATTAAGTCAACCCTGACTCTAAAACACAGCGGCACAATTATCTCTGAATTGCAACTTGTGTAGGATCCTGGGACAGTATCATTGATCGAGACAGTGTTTTCAAGTACTTTATAGAGACCCTGAATCTTCACAGCAAGTCACTATGTCACAGCATGAGAATAACCTGCAGGTCTGCATGTAGTACTCGACAGGCAGTCTTAGCAACTAATGCAAAAAAGATGCTTGCCTAATAGTTTTGTAAACATCTCTGGATGCTTTGTCACTCATTGTGCAAGAGCTACAGAAGTACCAAGGTCTGAGAGAATTTTTCTGTGGGGCTAAAGTTGGTCTTAGTATACAATATTCAGTGTTATTTGCTGCTTCCAGTAATACAATACAGAGGTCACTTTCAGTTAGAGGAAATGACACTACTTGCAAGCTTGGCAGTGCTAGTTGGCCCACTTCTGAAACATACTTGAAAAACTTCTTTGCCTTCCTACTTAATATAAGTAAAATTTGTCAGTTTAATCAGAAGTCTGCTGTTCATTCCCTCTTCTGGTACTCTCTAGTGACAGTTATTTCAGAGGAATTATCTCCTATAAGGAGCCATTGCTCTGTTCCAACAACTTTAAGCACTAAACTCAAGACAGCACTTAGCTGTTATACACACACAAAAATCTTAGTTAATGTATGTCGATATAGACCATCAAACAGACCTGTTGGGTGCAACCAAGTAAATATCCATGAAAAAGCCCAAGATGGCACTTCAAAATATTACAGATTGAACTATTCTCTCAAGACTGTGCTCCCAAAACAGCGCTGTGTTTTGTATTCCTGTATACCATTCACTTAATATTTCAACTCGTTCTTTCTCTCATTCCTCTTTACAATAATCCAACCCTTCCAGATTCCTCTTTTGTGCAATAGCATCATTAACAGAGACCTTTCAATCACTAAGTGTTACCACTTAACACACAATTAACTGCGTGTTACAGGACACGTAAGTCCCAGATGAAATTGAGTTAGAAAATATAAAAAGGCAATGCATCCTGAAAATAGTATCAGGCAGCATCAGGATATAAGCAGACATGCACAAAATAACCTACAAATAAAGCTAAAGCAGCCTATTTGGTTACTTGTCAGCTAGGGCACAAGGTTATGTGAAAAGTGCCTTCACAGACACGGTTATGAGAGGAGCTGGCTGTGAAGTTTCAGAGACAGCACGCTGTACCTGCCGAAGGAGTGGGACATAACTCACGTTCAAAACCACCATCACTGCTCTTAGGGATCAAAAATCTAAAGACTTTGGGACGTGCCACCCAAAAGGCCCTTCGGAGCAGCACAAGACAAGGAGTGAAATTCCTTTAAGAACCTTCTCATGCAGAGTCTCTACTGCCAGCCACGTATAAGACCCAAGGCGTGCCCAGGGCGGGCGTGCGATCCGAAGAGGCCGCAGCTCTCCCCTGCGCCAAGCAAGCGCGCCCCGCCCCTTGCTGCGTCCCGGCGGTTCCCCGTGCGGCGCAGGGTCTCGGCAGCGCCGCCTCCCGCAGCCGCACCAGCTCCCGCCGTCCGCACCACTGCCCCGCAGAAGACGACGCCAGGCACCCGCTGCCGACCAGACGCGTCCAACCCTGCGGCCCGGCCAGCACCAGAACGGGGCTGCCGAAGAGCCGGGGCGTAGGGTGGGGAAGGGTTCTGAACACCGTGGGGTCAGCGGCGGGGAACGAAGCAGAGCTGCCCACACAGGTTGGAGAGCCTCGGCAACGGTGCCGCCTGGCCCCTTCCTTCTGCCCTCTGCCTTCCCCTCTCCACACGGCGGGCAGTACAGGGTCCCTGCGGCGAG